>JARYGA010057243.1:0-102771 GCA_030545235.1 Helianthus tuberosus | reverse complement strand
TTTTCTTAGGCTTAGGTTTCTCGAGAGGTGAAGCGTTGAATTCTATAGGTTCTTCTATGTCTGGTATATACCTATTGAAATCTCTGGAAACTTCTATTCTTACTGGATAGAGATTTAAATTCTGAAGGGCGTCAGACAAGTCACTCATGCTGTTTAATACACATGCAAAATACACACAAATACTAAGTTAAAAATTATATCAAATTTCATAGAAAACCTTTAAATATTATTTCATACTGGGTAACTACAAAACAACTGAAAAGTTAAAACACACTAGGTTTTATTGGAAATTTATTTATTTACTGAAATAAGGTTTCTAGACTGTAAATAAATAAAGGTGCTAAAACTTGGGTCAAATTATTTAAAGATTTGCATTAACTGCTACAGTAGCTAGCATATAAAGATCTGCCCATTTTTCATCTAACTTGTCTTCCCATGGTGATTTACTGGTTAATTCCTGGGTTTCCTATTTAACCTTCTTTTCTCGGAGTTTCTTTATTTTCTCCTGACTTTTCTTAATAATCAGATTTCTTTTACTAAGAGAAAGTGGTTCCTCATATTGTGCCTTTCGCACAAATATTCCTTCATCAGGAATTACAGACTGATTTGAGGATTCTATTTGGGATGAACTTCCCTTCTCGTTGGATGACCTATCTAATTTAAGATAGATGTTTGACAACTTTTGCTTACCCATACTGTACACAAATATTCAAATAAGAAAACACATAATCACAGAATGACAGTTAGAAAAATTTAAGTATTTTCTAAATACTTAATAGGCTTAAATCAGTGGCTCTGATACCACCTTTTTCTGTCACGGTCCCCGACCTGGTTTGACCCGTTTCAGGAGCCGCGGGACAGAAATCCCGTGGTATTTATTTAACAGCGGAAGTTTTCATCAGGATCTTTTTAAAACTGCAATTTCCCGATTATTTTATTTCACAACTCGGGATAAAACCCGGTAATTTACAATCTTGAGATTTCACGGAGAAATCTTTTATTTTACAAAACAAGTTTCTTTATTTTATATTGAGCCACTTCCTTAAGCTTGTAGTGCTACGCGGCACTTTTCCTGGATCACAACAGATCACCTGAAACATGTTTGAAAAAGGTTTTGTCAGCGGGAAATACTGAGTGAATCATTCTTTTTACAGAAAATGACACATAGTTAATAATTACAGCATAAGAGCGATTACAATGGTTTCTATCTTATTGTTATATGGCGCCGTGTCACCTCTTGGTGACGATGGTCATACCATTATTGAGTCCTGTCACCCAATTAGTGATTATATATCACTGTTAGGGCTTATTTGCCTAACCTTTGTTAGGGCTTATTAGCCTAACACCGTGAGAAATTAGTAATGTGCACAATACCCCACTAGCCATTGATTAAGATTACCATGACTTAATCCCTGTAATTATAACATTGAAAATAAAGATGCTTTTGAAAGTAATTTGATAAAAAAAAAAGGGAATGACTCACATTGCAGATTTAATTTGAGCAGAGCCTAGCCTACTGATTAGCCTTTTAACCTAAATTTAATAACAGGCACACAATTCGGTTAGTAACTTAATACAGCATTTACGATAACTCACGAGATTAAAACCCTCACAACGAATGACAAAGTGCGATACTTAAACATCCATCGATTTAACGACGAATGACAAAGCATAACCCTAATGTGGGCAGCACTTAAACATCCATTGGATAATTTAATCGATCGGACATTGAATCGTAGCAGCGATCGAGTTATTACCCTGTATTGTGGCGACGATTAGTGATCCGTGTGTGTTGTGATAGTAATTCTACGATATCTCAGCGTGTATTCTGAGTTTTGACGTCGAACTGAAGCCAGAATTCAAGTCCCAAGGCCCTCTATTTATACACGAATTTTGACTAGCTTACGGACCGTAAGACTCATCCTTTACGGTTCGTAAGGGACACGAAATTTTTATAGGCGAGCCCCGTGTGCGTATAGGCTTGCTGAGTTGGCAGTTTCTCAAAATTCGTTTTTAACAACGAGATTTTCAGATAATCGTAACTAGGGTTTTACCCCCCCCCCCCCTGAGTTTTAGGGGCCCTGATCCTGATTCTGATTATTCTGAAAATTTTAGGGTTTGTGCAGAATCACTTGGGTGTCTCAATTAGGGTTTCCTATTGGAAAAATTAATTTAATATATATGACTTTTGATGAGAGTTGTTACAGTAAGGGTAGCGGATAGCTCAATGGCCTGTCTAACTGTGGTAGGGTTACTACCAGTAACAATGTCCTGAACTGGGTCAGGGAGGCCATCAATGTACTTTTCAATCGCCTTATCCAAAGGCGTAACCATAGTTGGACATAACAGACTTAGTTCCTCATAACGATCTGTGTCGGCTCGATGCTCACCGCTATCTTGTTTAAGATCGTCGAATTCCCTTTCCAGTGCCCTGAGTTCATGACGAGGACATAATTCCTTCATCATTAGAGCTCGAAGCTCTTCCCAGGTTTGAGCCATTACCACATCGGCACCCCTGTCTCTCATCACACCGTTCTACCATGTTAATGCTCGTTTCTCAAAAACACTAGATGTGAACTCAACCTTTTTCTCATTTGGACACTGAACATGTCAGAATGTGCTTTTTAGACTCTCGAACCATTGTAGGAGCGTAGTTGCTCCTTGAGACCCAGAAAATTTCAGTGGTTTATCCGAATTGAACGTTTTGTAGCTACACTGAGCATTTTTATTGTTGTTATTTTTATTTGCTTGGTTTATCTGAATAATAAGGTTCGATGCTCACCGCTATCTTGTTTAAGATCGTCGAATTCCCTTTCCAGTGCCCTGAGTTCATGACGAGGACATAATTCCTTCATCATTAGAGCTCGAAGCTCTTCCCAGGTTTGAGCCATTACCACATCGGCACCCCTGTCTCTCATCACACCGTTCTACCATGTTAATGCTCGTTTCTCAAAAACACTAGATGTGAACTCAACCTTTTTCTCATTTGGACACTGAACATGTCAGAATGTGCTTTTTAGACTCTCGAACCATTGTAGGAGCGTAGTTGCTCCTTGAGACCCAGAAAATTTCAGTGGTTTATCCGAATTGAACGTTTTGTAGCTACACTGAGCATTTTTATTGTTGTTATTTTTATTTGCTTGGTTTATCTGAATAATAAGGTTCGGAATCACAGCAGCAATCTGTTGAGCGACTAGGGCTGCGAGTGCAGCATCCTGAGTTTGATCGCGTCTACGAGGCATTTTCTAAAAAAGGAACAAGGAAACATGAGAAACGAGTGAGATTGATATTTGGATAAACAAAATAGGTATTGAAAGTATTGACAAAACATTAGGAAGGCGATCATTTGTTCGTTACCTCGAATAAACAAACGTCACACAGTGACTTATCAAAGTAAATGGGTCATAATAATGTATTGCGAAGACATGCTTTAGCCTATAAGTGGACACTCACCCCAAGAGTTCCTAGGTAAGAGTGACTGGTCCGATACTACGGATTTATACGAACACTCTAGCCTTAGACAAAAAACTCGAGGTACAGGCACCCACCCTTCCAGATTGCACGTGTTCACATTATAAAAACCCAAACTTTGATGAGATTTTGAAAACAACAAAGGCTTAAAAGCCTAAAACAAATCATCTAAGGATAGATGATTTCTTGTGAAGTTTTGGAAAAATTTTGACTCTAGAGAATGAATTGTGTTTTGTTTTTGTTAATCACCTAAGGATAGGTGATTGGTATTGTATTAAGAATCTAAATGCAAGTGAACTCGCATTAGGGTCCTAGGAAGGTTATAGACTAGGTCAAGAGCGTTACTATTAACCTAATTCCCTATAACCATGAGCTCTAATACCAACTTTTCTGTCACACCCCGACCGCGTAATACAACAAACCGCGGCGGAAACGTCGAGGAGTGTCGTAACAGAATCATTGTTTCACAACACATGGTAATTGAAGTTTTGTTTTATTTCATTATTAGACACATTGTTTTGATATAAACCAAATAAGTACAATAATTGTATTTCAGGTTTTAAGTCACTAAAGCCCGCGTCCATTCTATGTGAAGCAAACAATCAACAATCGCCACATATAGAACCTGAAATATATGTGAAAACAGTCAGCATAAAAATGCCGGCGAGTACATAGGTTTTGTATGTCAAATTTCATGGCTTTGAATCCATATTGCAATACCTCATCCAAATACGAGAGTTGTCAAGTATGTACCTTGAAATCAAAAAAGTGTTTGATATTGCAATATGTTTTATCATCTTTACAAGATGATATAAGTAAACCAAAACCATTGTAGCCATGAATCTTGACTGAAAACATTTGTCTTTGTAAAACCAAGTAGTGAATCGTCTTTGAAAGTAAACATTTTCTTTAAGTAAACCTCGTTGTGTGACATCGTTTGAAAACATTCGTCCAAAATCGTTCAAATCGTTTCAATCGTTCAAATCGTCTGTGTTATAAACCATCGTTCAATCGTTCGTGTTTTAATTGTGAAATACAACTTTTGGTCGTTCTTTAATGAATACATTCAAACCTGTGTGACTCGACTATACCACCCATGGGGTATCTTTAATAGGCCCTGAAAGACCTCTTTAACAAGACTAACAAACCAACACATGATTTGTTAATTAGATAACAGTTTCTCTTGTTACCCACATTACCCACCAAAGGGATAGTCCGATAATGGGATTTTTCAGATCCTATGGTTCCATAATGTCACACCCCGACAGCGTAAAACAACGAAACCACGTCGGAAACGTCGGGGAGTGGAGCGACAGAATTATTGTTTCACAACCATGGATTCAAAAGTTTCGTTTTATTGAATTATTAAACACTAAACAATGTATTGACATTAAGTTAAAACACAACTACATTGTCTATCATTGTTATTAAGTCACTAAGGCCTCGTCCGGTCCTAAGTGAGCATGCATCCTAGTCGCATTCAACATCATTCAACACCACCTAAAACATACGTGAAAATAAAGTCAGCAAAGAAATGTCGGCGAGCACATAGGTTTTGTGAGAGTGTCAGATTCATGGCTCGAATTCGTATTGCAATACCTCGTTTGACTACAAGAGTCGATAATAGAAAACCTTGTTTTGAAAAGAGTTTGGTATTGTAATATGAAATAACCAGCTCAAAATAAGTTGGTTATAGTTTATAAAATCTCGTTGCCATGTATCTTAACCCAAAACATTTATTTAAGTAAACCAAATTGTAAATCGTTCTCGTAATAAAACTCGTATGGTTTATATCGTTTAGTAAACATCGTTGCGTATCATCGTTTGAAAATCGTTCGTACAAGTGAACTAAGTAGCGCCACGGAATGTAATATGATAAAAGCACTTATATATAAGAAGTACCAGCGGCGTATCTACCATGCTTTTATTACATTACACCCGTCTCGTTATCTAATCACATACCCAAAAACCAATCGTTCGTTCAATTCGTTTAACTTGTTTAAATCATTCAAATCGTTCCAAATCATTCAATCGTTCAATCGTTCAAAATTGTTCAATCGTTCAAATCGTTCAATCGTTCTAATCGTTCTCGTTTTAATTGTGAAAACTAACTTTTGGTCGTCTCGCTTATAACATTCAAACCTTCGTAACTCGTCCATCATTCAACTCGTATTAACAAACCACCAAAGGGTAAGTTAACAATTAACAGGTTCAGTCGTTACCCACATAACCCCCATACATAACCATGGGTGCAGTCCGATAACGGGATTTGTCAGATCCTATGGTACCATAACCTAATACTGGTCAGCTTGGCCAAAGCTGATGAATGTCATTCGTTATGTAAATACGTCCAACAAGTTCATTCACATTATCGAAAGCGTTATTGTTTAATATAAATCATAGTATTCGTTCTAGAAAAACCATCGTTTGAAAGCATCGAAATCGTTTGACACATATGAATCACCCCAAAACAATTGAAAACAGTAAAATATGGGAACTATGTACTCACATGAAGTGCAAAAGTATCCTTGATCTAATAAACTTAACGAAGCTCAGGCAAACCAAGGAAATCAAGTAGCACCTAGTAATCGGATCGCTAGTTAATAAATCGACACCTAAATCGGAAGATCGGGTAGAATGAGGACTCGTAAACCAAATGAGCATTGGAACTCATGTGATGTGGTTTAACAAAGCCTACATCCTAAATCGGAACCTATCCTAAGTGCTTTTGACCCGTTACGACCCATTAAGGTAGCTTACGCTACTTTAAGGCGTCGTTCGCGCGAATGCGTGTTCGAGACGCCTAACTAGTCCTATGACAAGTATTATATGCCCTAACATGTTTAAATATGTTGCATAATCAGTTTAAGTGACAAAATTAAGTTACATATGCTTAGAATCCAATTATGCATGAAAAGGGCATTTTGGTCATTTTCCTAAGGCATATAAACTACCTATCATACAACTAGTTAAACTAAGTGACCATAAGGTATAACCTCGGAAGGTTATTCCCTATACAACTATGGTCACAAAACATGCTTGGTTGGATCCTAACGATCGACCAAATGGGTCGTGTTCGAAAGTCTAAGTGGTTGTCAAGACCGCTTGACTTACGACCCTAAACAAGCACTAGACTAAAAGTGACGAGTTAAACATGTTAAAACATGTTTAACTAAGTTAGAAAACAAGTTTGATATCAAAACAAAGTGTTTTGATACCCGAAAATAGCTTTGTTGCAAAATACGCATAAACACGTATTTTGACCGAAACTTTGACTCGTCACTTCGACTAATCGACGTGGTAATCAGTAGGTATAGTCACGAGGGACTATAACCATCGTGATTACGCTCACGTTGCAAAGTTCAAACGAACTTTGTGTTGACCAATTTAATGGTCAAAGCAGAAAGTCAAACACTGTTTGACTTTCATGCTTGAAAATCATAAAAAGCATGAAAGAAGCTTACAAAAGGTCCAAGCAATGAAGATTTGAACTCAAAATACTCAGGTATGAAGCTTCACAAGTGAGAGCTTCAACTTAGAGCAGAATTGAGATCAAATTGTGAGGAATGAAGTGAAGAACCCACTTCTATTTATAGTAAGCTTGGATTCTTAGGATCTTGACAAGTGTTTTTGCAAGAATCAAGGTTCAATCCTAACCATATACTTGTGGAACATGGTTTAGTATATAATGGGAGCTCTAAAACCAGTTCATAGTATTGAGAAATTGCGTAAAAGACCCTCAAGTTCAAACTGATTGCTGAAAACTGAAGTTTATGTCAAAATGCACCCGTCGCGTCACGCCACGGAAAGGGGAGTACCCCGTCGCGCGACGCCACTACTCACCAGAGCCAGAACTTCACAAAATTGGCAGAAATGGTCCCTGCAGCTCGTTTAAGCCATTTTCGACGCGTTTAAACCCCGTTAACCCATTTTCAAGGCTCTACAAGGATGTTAAAGAATAGGGGGAGTTGAAACATGCTTGAAATTATCTCGGATGTCGGTTCGTTTGGTCGTACGGTTGCGTTATTCGGTTAATTACGACGAAACACGAACGGATGCGAAAAACGATCCAAATTACACGACGAATGGTATTTTTGCATTCCAATCACTAAAATAAAATATTTTAATAATTACAAAAATTTTTGGATGTCCGGATATGTTCAGAACGTAAGATATGCGCGAAAATGCTAACTTATGCACTTTTTGACGCTTTTAGTCCCTATTGATCAAATAAGCGTATTTTTGTATAATGAACCCCTCAAATCCTATTTCTAAGCTATGTAAAGGATATTTAGGGTATGTTTAGCTTATTATCAAGTTCTGGAATGTTCGTTACCATACGAATCGGCATAGTTTCATAGTTTGACACAAATAGTCCCTGCGATCGAATAAACTTGTTTTCGACACACCAACCCTCCAAAACTTATTTCTAAGTTATATTTAGGTTATTTAAGGTATATTAAGCCTATGTCACTGTTCTGGAGTGTTTTTCGTGTTAAACTGATTACGTTTACGCATCAGTTTACGTATAACTTTCTAGAAAGCGATTTAAAGCTTGAAATCGAACTAGAATCAAATCGTAAAATCATCAAACATAAATACACAAATATTAACACCAAAACACATCATTTATTGATAATTGATATTGTTTTACATCGTACATCATTTACAGAGCACAGTTGTCACACATCACATACTACTGGTCGGCTTGATCAAAGCTAATGAATGTCATTCGTCTGTCTTTCGACTAACGCCCCAATAAGTTCGTTCACATTATTGAATCATCTTGTTTTATATAAACCATAATCATTGTTTTGAAAACATGAAAAGCATTTAGCACATATGAGTCACCCCAAAACAATTGAAAGCATAAAAGAGGGGAGCTATGTACTCACTTGAGATTGCAAAGTATCATTGATCAATTGAACTAACAAAGCTTGGGGAGTCAAGGAATCAAGTGGCACCTAGTATCGGATCACTATGTTAATAATCGGGACCTAAATAGGGAGATCGGGTAGAATGAGGTCTTGTAAACCAAATGAGCGTGGGAACTCATATGATATGGTTTAACAAAGCCTACATTCTGATTTGAAACCTATCCTAAGTGCTTTTGACCCGTCATGACCCGTTAAGGTAGTTTACGCTACTTTAATGCGTCATTTGCGCAAATGCACATCCGGATGGCCTAACTAGTCCTATGATAAGTATTATATGCCTAAACATGTTTAATAATGTTGCATAATCAGTTTAAGTGTCAAAATTTGGGTTACATAGGCTTAACTTGAAATTATGCGCAAAAAGGGCATTTTGGTCATTTTCCGAAGGCATATAAACTACCTATCATATAACTAATTAAACAAAGTGACCATAAGGTATAACCTCAGAAGGTAATTCCCTACACAACTCTGGTCACAAAATATTTTTGGTCGGATGCTAATGATCGACCAAACGGGTCGGGTTCGAAAGTCTAAGCGGTTGTCGAGACCGCTTGACTTACGACCCTAAACAAGCACTAAACTAGAAGTGACGAGTTAAACATGTTAAAACATGTTTAACTAAGTTAGAAAACTAATTTGGTATCAAAACAAAGTGTTTTCATAGCCGAAAATAGTTTCGTCGCAAAATACACATAATCATGCATTTTGACTGAAACTTTGACACGTCACTTCAACTAGTCAACATGGTAATCAGTAGGAATAGTCGCAAGGGACTATAACCATCGTGATTACGATCACGTTGCAAAGTTCGATTGAACTTTGACTTGACTAATTCATGGTCAAAGCTGAAAGTTAAACACTGTTTGACTTTTAGCTTGAAATAAATAAACAAGACTTGAAAGAACAGTTACAAGTGTTCTAGGATGAAAGAAGACTAAGAAACTCAGGTAGGAAGCCTCCAACAAGTGTGGTAGCTTCCACTTAGAGTATATGAGAAAGAAGAAGTGAATGAGCAAGTTTGAAGGTTGATGGTGAAGGGTATTTATAGTGTTTCATGGAATGGTAGGATCATTACAAGTGTTTATGTGTTCTCCAAGGATTAATCCACACCATACAAGTGTTAGGATCTGATTAGAAGGCTTGTAGAACACATTACTTGGTCCCCAAACAAGAAAACAAGCAACAAAACCATCAATTCAGCTGATTTCTATGGAAAAACAGCTTCTGGTCTAAAGGCTCTCACCCCTAGCAAGCCAGATAGGCAATTTCTCTCGCTGGCCGCCAGAGAGTGCAGGTCTGATCTTTCCAAAGTTGGCAGTAATGGTCCCTGGAGCTCCAAAACTTGTTTTTCGACGCGTTTAACCCCCGTTAACCCAATTTCAAGGCTCTACAAGGATATTAAAGCATAGGTGACTTGAAATATGCTTGGAAATATCATGGATTTCGGTTCGTTTGGTTGTACGATCGCATTGTTCGTTAATTACGACGAAACTCGAACGGACGCGAAAACGATCCAAATTGTGCGAAGAATGGTATTCTTGCATTCCTATCACTAAAATATAATATTCTTGTGATTAAAAAAAATTTTGGATGTCCGGATATGGTCAGAACTCGAGATATGCACGTATATGCAAACTTTCACAGTTTTGACGCTTTTACCCCTGTGATCAAATAAGCGTATTTTTCGCATACCAAACCCCTCAAAACTTATTTCTAACCTATGTTAAGGGTATTTAGGGTATGTTTAGCTTATGATCTTGTTCCGGAGTGTACGTAGCTATACGAATTGGCAGACCTTTGCAATTTGTCGCAAATAGTCCCTATGATCGAATAAACTTGTTTTTGCCATACCAAACCCTTCAAAACTTATTTCTAAGTTATGTAAATGTTATTTAAGGTATGTTAAGCTTATGTAACTATTCTGGAGTGTATGTTGCGTTAAAATGATTACGTTTACTTAACAGTTTGTGTATAACTTCTAGATAGCTTCTCGAGAGTTCGAAATCATACGAAATTTGATATGTGTACTTGACATATGTAATTGTACAAATCCCGAGAATTAAACACAAGATTTCATTGGATTCGTATTTGTGTGATGGTTGTAAAGGCATAAATGTCACATATCCACCATGCTTTTAATACATTACACCCGTCCCGTTATCTAATCACTTACCATAAACCAATCGTTCAATTTGTTCGTGTTATCAATCGTCTGTGTCATAAAAACCAATCATCCAATTCGTTCAATTTGTCCGTGTTATAAACCATCGTTCAATCATCCGTATTATAAACCATCGTTTAATCGTCCGTGTTTTAATAGTGAAAACTAACTTTTGGTCGTTCTATTTGAATACATTCAAACTTGTGTGACTCGACTATACCACCAAAGGGTATCTTTAGATCGAATAACAAACCACCAAAGGGTTTGTTAAAATAACAGATTCTGTCGTTCCCCTCATTACCCACCAAATCCATGGGGATAGTCCGATAACGGGATTTGTCAGATCCTATGGTACCATAACATACTACTGGTCGGCTCGGCCAAAGCTAATGAATGTCATTCGTGTTATGAATTAACGCACCAACAACTTCATTCACATTATTGAAATCATTGTGTTTAATATAAACCATAGTATCTGTTTTTGAAATCTTGAAATCGTTTTAGCACATATGGATCACCCCAAAACATTTGAAAGCATAAAATAGGGGAACTATGTACTCACATAGTTACCTCAAAACATGTAAAAAGAGGGGGTCTATGTACTCACTTGAGATTGCAAGGTATCCTCGATTAGGTGAACTAACAAAGCTCGGGAAATCAAGGAATCAAATGGCACCTAGTATCGGATCACTATGTTAATAAATCGGGACCTAAATCGGGAGATCGGATAGAATGAGGTCTTGTAAACCAAATGAGTGTTGGAACTCATATGATATGGTTTAACAAAGCCTACATTCTGAATTGAAATCAATCCTAAGTACTTTTGAGCCGTTATGACCCGTTAAGGTAGTTTATGCAACTTTAACGTGTCATTTGCGCAAATGCGTGTTCGGATGGTCTAACTAGTCCTATGATAAGTCTTATATGCCTAAACATGTTCAATAATGTTGCATAATCAGTTTAAGTGTCAAAATTTAGGTTACATATAAATTGAATTTATGCGCAAAGTGGGCATTTTGGTCATTTTCCTAAGGCATATAAACTACCTATCATACAACTAATCAAACGAAGTGACCATAAGGTATAACCTCGGAAGGTTATTCCCTATACAACTATGGCCACAAAATATGTTTGGTTGGATCCTAATGATCGACCAAACGGGTCGGTTCGAAAGTCTAAGCTGTTGTCAAGACCGCTTGACTTGCGACCCTAAATAAGCACTAAACTAGAAGTGACGAGTTAAACATGTTAAAACATGTGGAACTAAGTTAGAAAACTGATTTGGTATCAAGACAAAGTGTTTTGACACCCGAAAATAGTTCCGTCGCAAAATGCACATAATCGTGCATTTTGACCGAAACTTTGACTCGTCACTTCGACTAGTCAACGTAGTAATCAGTAGGTATAGTCGCAAGGGACTATAACCATCGTGATTACGATCACGTTGCAAAGTTCAATTGAACTTTGTCTTGACCAAATCATGGTCAAAGCCGAAAGTTAAACACTGTTTGACTTTTAGCTTGAAATAAATAAACAAGACTAGGAAGAACACTTACAAGTGTTCTAGGATGGAAAGAAGATTAGAAAACTCAGGTAGGAAGCCTCCAACAAATGTGGTAGCCTCCACTTAGAGTGTATGAGAAAGAAGAAGTGATGAGCAAGTTTGAAGGTTGATGGTGAAGGGTATTTATAGTGTTCATGAATTCACAAGATATTGCCAAGTGGATTGTGTAATGCCCAAGGATTAATCTCATCCATACATGTGTTTGGACCAGATTAGAAGCCTTGGAGAATAATAAACTTGGTCCCCAAACTTGCAAAACAACTAAACAAAACAAGGTGCAACATGTGGTTGTTAGAAAAAACAACTTTCTGCCCAGCTAGGGTAGTGGTGCCCCGCGACAGGGAAAGCCCTGCCCGTCGCGCCCCGCCACAGTTTGGCAAAAATGGCCCCTGTAGCTCTGAAACTTGTTTTCGATGCCTTTTACCCCCGTTAACCCAATTTCAAGGATTTATAAGGATGTTAAAGCATAGGGGACTTGAAATATGCTTGGAAATATCATGGATGCCGGTTCATTTGGTCATACGATCACGTTTTTCGGTTCATTACGACGAAACTCGAACGAACGCGAAAACGATCCAAATTAGGAAACGAATGATAATTTTGCATTCCCATAACTAAAATACAATATTTTAGTGATTACAAAAATTTTTGGATGTGCGGATATGGTCAGAATGCAAGATATGCACGAAATTGCATACTTTCGTAGTTTTAACGCTTTTAGTCCCTATGATCAAATAAGCGTATTTTCACATACCGAACCCCTCAAAACTTATTTCGAAGTCATGTAAAGGGTATCTAGGGTATGTTTTGCTTATGAACTTGTTTCGGAGTGTGCGTTGCTACGCGAATTGGCAGACTTTTGAAGTTTGTCGCAAATAGTCCCTGTGATCGAATAAACTTATTTTTGCTATACCGAATCCTTCAAAACTTATTTCTAAGCTATGTAAAGGATATTTAGGGTATGTTTATCTTATATCACTGTTCCGAAGTGTTTGTCGCGTTAAACTGATTATGTTTACGTAACAGTTTGCGTATAACTTTCCAGAAAGTGTTTAAAAGCTCGAAATCGAACAACAATTGAAATGTGAAAATGTCAAACATAAATAAACAAATATTGGGATCAAAATACCATGTTTCATTGATATTTGAAATTTTTCTACATCGTACAGTGTTTACAAGAGCACAATTGTCACATTTACTTTGCATCAATGCTGACAGACATTGATGTGGGGCACAAAAACTTATAATGTCAGTATTCTGTACCACCAGTTTAGTTGCTTAACAGAGGGTTAGCTACCCATGACATGCCTTTATAACTTTTGTATTTGAACTTACTTTTTGTTGAACTAAAACTATGAACTTGCCAACTTTTTGTTGATACATTTTAGCATGCTTTAGGACGCTAGGTACGACTCACCTGGGATGTTGCAGCTTGGAGTGTCATGGATTTTTATTAAACTGTTTTCCTTATTTATGCTAAACAACTGTGGATTTATGATTATGTCTAGATTTTTATACTTTAGTTTTCGCTGTTAAACTTAAACTTGTGTTTTCAAACATTTGAAACTATTATTACTATTCATGTTGAATGTAGTAGTTAAACATTTTCCAATTATTTTGAAATTGTTCAACATGATTAGAAGCTTGATACTGGTTTGTCGCACGCCTCACGATAAAACCTTGCATGTGGAGTTTAGGGGTGTGACAATCTCAAACGAATATATAACCCATGGTTGCATAATTAATGACAATAATGTGAAGGGCAAATAAAGCACATGACCATGGTTAATAATGCATCGAAGATGCAGAAATAACCATGATCGTCAAAAAACACTTAAATAATGAAGCTCAGAGGTGTCCGATGGCAAATCATACAACACAAGCCACTTCCTCAACAACATCGCAACTTTGACTCTTGTAAGAAGACACTTAACCATATAGGGGAAACAACTGGTACATCAACCAACATCAACAGAATAAAACCAACAAAGAGCATGCAAATATCATTGCACACCCAAATGGCCACAATGAATGTCAAAATAGCCATAAAACAAAGTTCATAAGCAATAGATGAATGCACTTTAAGTTACCAACCCAAGTCGAAAGAAACATCACAACCAATGGTCTTGGATAACCAATAAGTCATCTTCATCGACACAACAAACAAACATCACAAAGATTAACAACTGTGATGGCTGCAGTTTAGGAAACCAAGGTCAACTCAATTCACATCATATACTGTTTTTAAACCACTCAGGGTAGCAACTTGTACATCAGCCAACAACAGAACCCCGATGGCCATAATTAACATCTAAACAGTAAAAAAAAGCTCATAAATAATAGACGGATGCACATAAGCTACCAAGCAAGGCCTAAAGCAACATCATAGCCAATGGTCTCCAATAATCCATAGACCGTCTTCATCAACCCAACAAACAAACGTCACAAAGATAAACAATAGCTTTAAAACCACAAAAGATCTTCGATGAACATTATATTGACACCATCAAAATACCCATAAAACAAAGCTCATAAGCAATAGACGGCTGCAACATAAGTTGCCAAGCCCAAAGCAACATCAAAGCCAACGGTCTCTAATGATCCATAGACCATCTTCATCGAAAAACAAACTGTGACATTTGTGCTTGTAATCATTGTATAAACCTTAATCAGTTTAGTTATCAATAAAACAATGTTATTTGACCCCAATGTTTGTTTATTTATGTTTGACATTTTGCATGTTTTGATTTTTGCTCAATTTCAAACTCTATATCGTTTTCTGGAAAGTTATACGCAAACTGATGCATAAACGCAATTAGTTTAACTCTACAAACACTCCGGAACATCAATATATGCTTATCATACCTTAAATAACCTTTACATAACTTAGAAATAAGTTTTAAAGGCTTTGGTATGGCAAAATCAAGTTTATTCGATCGCAGGGACTATTTATGTCAAACTGCAAAAGTATGCCGATTCGTATAGTAACGAACATTTCTGAACTTGTTCATAAGTTAAAAATACCATAAATATCCTTTACATGGATTAGAAATAGGCTTTGATGGGTTCGGTGTGCAAAAATAAACTTTTTTGGTCAATCAGGGACTAAAAGCGTTAAAAAGTTCACAAGTTTGCATTTTCGCACATAACTTAGGTTTTGAATATATTCGGACATCCAAAAATTTATGTAATCATTAAAATATTTTATTTTAGTGATTGGCATGATAAAATTTTATTCTTCGCGTAATTTGGATCGTTTTTCGCGTCCGTTCGTGTTTCATCGTAATTAACCGAACAACGCAACCGTACGACCAAACGAACCGACATCTGAGATATTTTTGAGCCTATTTTAAGTTCCCTATACTTTAACTTCATTTTAGAGCCTTGAAATGGGGTTAACGAGGCTTAAACGTGCCAAAAAACGCATCAAAAAGCTAGTTTTACAAATTCAGGGACCTAAACTGCAAATCTGTCAAAGATAGCTCTGGGGGGGCGCGTAAGCAGAGGCTATCTCTTACGCGGGGCGCGAGAGCTGCCCAGTTCTGCAAAACCCATTTCTGCAATCAGCAGCTGGTTTCTGGCTTTGGTTCTTGGTTTTTCAACACGATGAGCTGGTTTTTAGGCACCCATAGTATTATAATTCAGTGGGCACACATGGAGGGCCAAGATTGAAGCTCGTTTATCGAGGAACGATCCTAACGGTGGTCCGAAATCTATAAATACCCAACCCAATTTCATTCCAAACTCACCATTGATCTGAATTTTCTCTAAGTTGAGGTTTAAAACTTCATACCTGAGAATTTTTAGATCAAATCTTCATAGCTTGGACCACTTGTAAGTTTCTTTCGTGCTTTAATGCGTTTTTAAGCGTAAAAGTCAAACAGTGTTTGACTTTCTACTTTGACCAGTCAATGGTCAAACACAAAGTTCATTTGAACTTCGGAACGTGAGCGTAATCACGATGGTCATAGTCCTTTGTGACTATACCTACTGATTACCACGTTATTTAGGCATAGTGACGAGTCATAGTTTCGGTCAAAATACGCGTTTATGCGTATTTTGCAACCAAACTATTCTTGGGTATCAAAACCCTTTGTTTTGATATCAAACTTGTTTTCTAACTTTGTTAAACATGTTTTAACATGTTTAACTCGTCACTTTTAGTTTAGTGCTTATATAGGGTGGTAAAGATAAGCGGTCTAAACAACCGCTTAGACTTTCGAACCCGACCCGTTTGGTCGATCATTAGGATCCAACCAAACATATTTTTGTGACCATAGTTGTATAGGGAATAACCTTCCGAGGTTATACCTTATGGTCACTACGTTTAGTTAGTTGTATGATAGGTAGTTTATATGCCTTAGGAAAATGACCAAAATGCCCTTTTTACGCATAAATTCATTTTAAGCATATGTAACCTAAATTTTGACATCTAAACTGATTAGGCTACATAATTAGACTTGCTAAGGCATATAATACTTGTCATAGGACTAGTTAGGCGGTCCGAAGGCGTTTTACGCGAACGACGCGTTAAAGTAGCGTAAGCTACCTAAACGGGTCGTAATGGGTCGTAAGCACTTAGGTTAAGTTTCGATTTAGTATGTAGGCTTTGTTAAACCATATCCTATTAGTTCCAATACTCATTTGGTTTACGAAACCTCATTCTATCCGATCTTCCGTTTTAGGTCCAGTTTATTAACGTAGTTACTTATATTTAGGTGCCGATTGATTCTGTGATCCTTCTAGCATTGCTTGGTTGTGATTCAAAGACTTATAAGCATCCTCAAGTGAGTACATAGACCTCTCTTTTACTGTTTTTCAAACATTTTGGGGTGAAACACATGTGCCTACTTGTCACTTTCGTGTTTTTCATGTTTTTATATCATATGCTTGCTATGTTCATATAGTACATGTACAGTACATGATTTCATCCATGTTTTTGCTATGTATGTTTTTATTAACATGCTAGTACATTGATTTTATAAACACATTTGTTTCATATGTTCATTTAAGCATATGTACACATTGATTTACATCATATTCATGCTATGTATGTTCATTTTTGCATACTTAGTACATTGTTTTCACATAAACATGCTTACATTTGGTTTGTTTAACGGGACAAAAATACGTTCATTAACATTAGCTACGCCGCTCGGTAGTAAGTAGTGGTACCATAGGAATTGACAACTCCCATTCCCGACTTCCTAGGTTTGTTTGGAAGTCGGAAGTGACTGAATCCGATATTCAAAAATTTTTATAAACCTTTAATTTGTTTAAGGGTTTGTCTCCACAGTCACAAGGCTTGAATGTATGCGTTTTAACGTTACCGCATAGATGTTTGTATCAGTAAAGTATGCATTGATTTACAAAACATAACTTTTGATTTATTCAAATACATTGTTTTGTGCATATGGTTAGAATAAGTATTTTTATTTATTTTTCCATACATAACATTTGATTATACATGAACATAATTTACATTTGGCATTTGACATTGGTTACACATAAACATTTGACATTGGTTTAAACAAATTCATTTGGTGGTTTGTTTGGGTAAGTGATTTAAATAACGAGGCGTGTGTAATTTGATAAAAGGATGGTGTATACGCCGCTGGTACTTCGTATATATAAGTGCTTTTATGATATTACATATCGTAGCGTTATTTAAACCATTTCAGTTTAGACATATTACATTTTTCACAGATAACATACGTTTACAAAAATATCATTTTACAAATAACATATCTTATACAAATTCATTTTTACTTGGTTATTTATTTAACCACACACCTTTCTTTTATATCATATAAACTCTTATCGATTTTTCATGTGATTTACAAAAGAAAACACTTTTAATAAGGTTCATGACTAACTTTTTAAAACAATTCTTTAAATTACAAGTCATGAATCCTAAATCAATAAACCTATGTATCACACAGGCATTTTTATGCTGACGTACCTATTTTAACATGTGTTTTCAGGAGCTGGTGCATAGGATTGGTCAGATACACTTAGGTGGACCTGTGCCTTAGTGACATAAAATGAAGCAAGACTAGTTTTAATTATGTTATGTACTCTTTGTGTCACACCCCGACCACGTTAAAACAACAAACCGTGGCGGAAACGTCGGGGAGTGTTGTAACAGAATCATCGTTTCAACAACCATGGTAATTAAAAGTTTCGTTTTATTGATTCATTAAGTAATTTACATTGTCTTAAAACCAAACAAATAAATTAAACGTCGTCTACTATCGTTTTTATGTCACTAAGGCCTTGTCCAGATCCTAAGTGAACATGCTTCCTAGCTGTCAACATCATGCAACATCACCTGAAACATATGTAAAAACAAAGTCAGCAAAGAAATGCTGGCGAGAACATAGGTTTTAAAAGAGCATCAGAATCATGGCTCGTTTATATAGCAATACCTCGAAAACCTTGTTTTGAAAAGTATATAATACTACAACATGATTAACCAACTCAAATCAAGATGGTTATAGTTTATAAAATCTCGTAGCCATGATTCTTAACCCTAAAACATTTGTTTTAGTAAACCAATTCGTAAAACATCTCGTTAAAACTCGTTAATAAAACTCGTATGGTTTATATCATTTTGAAAAACTCGTTGTGTGACATCGTTTCCCAAGTGAACTAAATAATGACATGAAATGTAATATGATAAAAGCTCTTATATATAAGATGTACCAACGGCGTATCTACCATGCTTCTATCATGTTACACCCATCCCATTACCTAATCACAACCCAACCCAAACCAATCGTTCGTTCAAATCTTTTATCTCGTTTAAGTCGTTCCAAATCGTTTAATTCGTTCCAACATCGTTTTCGTTTTAATTGTGAAACTACTTTTGGTCGTCTCGCTAATAACATTCAAACCTTCGTGACTCGACTACCTCGTTTCTCATATTAACAAACCACCAAAGGGTAAGTTAACAATCATCAGATTCGGTCGTTACCTACATAGCTCCCACACATAACCATGGGTGTAGTCTGATAACAGGATTTGTCAGATCCTATGGTACCATAACCTAATACTGGTCGGCTTGATCAATGCTAATGAATGTCATTCGTTATGTAGTTACAACCAACAAGTTTCGTTCACATTATCGAAATCATTATTAGTTTAATATAAACCATCTTAATCGTTTTTGAAAACATCGTTAAAATATTGAAATCGTTTTAATACATATGAATCACCCCAAAACAATTGAAAACAGTAAAATAGGGGAACTATGTACTCACATTGAATGATAGGGTATATCCTTGATCTAAAGAACTTAGCAAAGCTCAGACAAACCAAGGAAATTCAAGTAGTACCTAGTAATCGGATCACTAGTAAATAAATCAACACCTAAATCGGAAGATCGGATAGAATGAGGTCTTGTAAACCAAATGAGTGTTGGAACTCATGTGATATGGTTTAACAAAGCCTACATCCTAACTCGGAACCTAGCCTGAGTGCTTTCGACCCGTTACGACCCATTAAGGTAGCTTATGCTACTTTAACGCGTCGTTCGCGCAAAACTATGTTCGGATGGTTAACTATGTGCTATGTCAAGTCTTATATGCCCAATAATACCTAAACATGTTACTAAATCAGAGTATATGTCAAAAACATGTTCACATATGTAGAATACGAATTTAAGCTTCAAAAGGGCGTTTTGGTCATTTCTTATGGGCATACAAGCTACTTAACAAATAACTAACCAATCCTATGTGATCATAAGGTATAACCTCAGTGGTTATTCCCTATGTAACTATGATCACTAATCAAGCTTGGTCGGATCCTAATGATCGACCAAACGGGTCGGGTTCGAAAGTCTAAGCGGTTGTTTGGACCGCTTAACTTACGACTCTAAACAAGCACTAAATTAATAGTGACGAGTTAAACATGTCAAAACATGTTTAACTAACTTTTAAAACTGATTTGGTATCAAAACAAAGTGTTTTGATACCTATAAGTAGTTCCGTTGCCAAATGCGTGCTAAAATGCATTTTGACCGAAACTTTGACTCATCACTACGCCTAGTTAACGTGGTAATCAGTAGGTATAATCGCTGAGGATTATAACCATCTTGATTACAATCACATTGCAAAGTTCAATTGAACTTTGTCTTGACCAATTGATGGTCAAAACCGAAAGTCAAACTGTTGGCCAAACTGTTTGACTTTCTGCTTAAACATAAAGAATAAGCATGAAAGAATACTTACAAAGGGTCCTAGCTAACTTTTCTACAAAGAATAATCAGATTAGAAAGCTCCAAACACTTGAGGGAGCTCCCAAATCAGATGTAGAGAAGATAAGAAGGAAATGAGCAATGGATGAGGAGGTGAGCTTGGCTATTTATACTTGTAGCAAGTTCATAGGATCATTACACATGTTTGTGTAACCTCCAAGCATGAAATCTCATCCATACACTTGTTTGTTGCAGGTACAAAGCCTTGGGGAAGAGATAACTTGGCTACCACACAAAGAAATTGCATAAACAGCCCCTGAACTATCAAACAGTTGCTGAAAATCAAATTCTGGTCACTGGGCAACTCATCCGGCCCGCGTAAGATATGGGAGGGGGCTTACGCGCCCCGCCTGGACCTCCCAGATCAGCCAAAGTTTGAATATTGACAGTCCAGGTCCCTGCATGTGTTTTAATCCCATTTCAGCCCCTTTTGACCCCCGTTAATCCATTTTCAAGGCTCTACAGGGTCAATAAAGTTTAGAGGACTCAAAATATGCTTGAAACACTCTCGGATGTCGCCTCGTTTGGTCGTACGGTCGCGTTATTCGTTAAATTACGACGAAACTCAAACAGACGCGAAAACGAACCAAATTAAGCGACGAATGGAATTTTTGCATGCCGATCACTAAAATAAAAATATTTTAGTGTGTACAAAAATTTTGAATGTCCAGATGTGGTCAGAACGTAAGATATGCGCGAAAATGCAAACTTACGTCGTTTTTGACATTTTTAGTCCCTGAAAAATCAAATAAGCATATTCTTGCACACCGAACCACTCCAAGCTTATTTCTAAGCTATGTTTAGGTTATTTATGGTATGTTTAGCTTATGATCAAGATCTGGACTCTTCGATACCATACGAATCGGTATAGTTTCGCAGTTTGACACAAATAGTCCCTGCGATCGAATAGACTTGTTTTCAACACACCAAACCATCCAAAACTTATTTCTAAGTTATGTGAAGGTTATTTTAGGTATGTTAAGCCTATGTCACTATTCTGGAGTGTTTGTCGCGTTAAACTTGCTGCGTTTACGCACCAGTTTGCGTATAACTTTCCAGAAAGTGATTTAAAGCTTGAAATCGGAATCGAATCGAATTGTAAAATCATCAAACACAAATATACACATAATAGCACCAAAACACATTGTTTTATTGATAAATAACATTGATTTGCATTGTTCATCGATTACAGAGCACAATTGTCACAGTCTCCCCTACTTTAGGAAATTTTGTCCCGAAATTTTAACTAGAGGAAACTTGTGAGAACAATTGCGGATATTTTGCCTTCATTTGGTCCTCACGTTCCCAAGTAAACTCTGGGCCATGTTTGGATTCCCAGTGAATCTTGACCAAATGAATTCGTTTGTTTTTCAACTGTTTGTATGTACGGTCCACTATCTCCACAGGTTTCTCGACAAAGTGCATCGTTTCATCGATTTGGATCTCGTCGAGAAGAATGTGAAGATCAGTGTCAGCTAAACACTTTCTCAAGTTGGACACGTGAAAAGTCAGATGAATATTTCCAAGCTCTGGAGGTAGTTCTTGTCGATAGGCAACCTTTCCAACCCTTTCAACAATCTTAAATGGTCCAACATATCGTGGTGCAAGTTTTCCTTTCTTTCCAAATCTTACCACTCCCTTCCAAGGTGACACCTTGAGTAGGACATGGTCTCCGACTTGAAATTCTAAGGGCTTGCGTCGTAAATCCACATAACTCTTTTGACGGCATCTAGTTGTCACAGGATTATCGCGAATTTTCTTGATTTTGTCTGTTGTTTCTAGAACAAGCTCCGGTCCAGTAAGCTGAGCTTCACTGGTCTCGTTCCAACAAACAGGTGAACGACATTTTCAACCGTAGAGTGCCTCGAATGGTGCCATATTAATGCTAGCATGATAGCTATTGTTGTAAGAGAACTCGACCAATGGCAGATGAGAATCCTAATTAACACCAAAGTCTATCACGCATGCTCTAAGCATATCCTCCAAAGTTTGAATCATTCTCTCAGATTGTCCATCAGTTTGGGATGATAAGCAGTGCTTAGATTTAGTTGGGTTCCCATAGCAGATTACATGGCCTTCCAAAAATGAGATGAAAATCGAGCATCACGATCGGATATGATGTCCAAAGGAACACCATGTCGAGATACAATCTCATCAACATAAATCTTTGCAAGTTTATCAGCAGATAGATCTTCGCGAATCGGAATAAAATGAGCTGACTTCATTAATCGATCGATAACAACCCAAATAGCATCATGACCTTTAGATGTACGCGGTAATTTAGTGATGAGATCCATAGCAATGTTTTCCCACTTCCAAACCGGTATCTCTGGTTGTACAAGCAAACTAGAAGGTCGTTGATGTTATGCCTTGACTTTGAGACAAGTTAGGCATTTCGATACATACAAGGCAACATATTTCTTCATACCAGGCCACCAGAACTTAGTACGAAGATCCTTGTACATTTTATCAGCACCAAGATGGATAGAATATTGAGACTTATGAGATTCATCCATCACTAAAGTGCGAAGATCGTCTTGTTTCGGAATCCACAAACGATCCTTGAAATAGAGTAAACCATCGTCCTTCGCTTCGAGTTTAAGCTCAAGCTGATGTGGTAATTCCTTACCTATCGTGAAACACAAGATTGCTGAGCTCGAAGAACACGATTTTGAAGATCAGATAGAGTTCAAACAGAATGAAGCTTGACTCGCTCCTTTCAACTAAGCGCATTGGCTACGACATTCGCCTTACCAGGATGGTAGCGAATCTCTCAATCATAGTCGTTCAAGAGTTCGACCCAACGACGTTGCCTCATGTTGAGCTCTTTCTGATTAAGAATATGCTGGAGACTTTTGTGGTCTGTGAAAACCACACACTTAGTTCCATAGAGGTGGTGTCTCCAGATTTTAAGCGCAAAAACCACAGCGCCTAACTCAAGATCATGAGTGGTGTAGTTCTTCTCGTGAACTTTCAGTTGTCTAGACGCATACGCAATAACTTTGCCTCGTTGCATGAGAACACAACCAAGGCCTAAGTTGGACGCATCACAGTAGACAACGAAATCATCGTTTCCCTCTGGCAAAGATAGAACAGGAGCGTCACATAGCTTCTGTTTCAGCATTTGGAATGCTTCTTCTTGCTTGGGTCCCCACTCAAAAGGCTTATTCTTTTGAGTCAAAGCAGTGAGTGGAACCGCAATCTTCGACAAATTAGAAATGAATCGACGATAATATCCAGCGAGACCAAGGAAAGAACGAATCTCTGTCGGTGTCGTTGGTGTATTCCAATCCTTAATTGCAACAATCTTGGATGGATCCACATGAATACCTTGCTTGTTGACTATATGTCCCAAAAATTGAACTTCTTTAAGCCAAAATTCACACTTGGAGAATTTAGCAAAAAGTTGTTCCTTCTTCAGGAGTTCCAAAGTCAAACAAAGGTGTTGCTCGTGCTCGGTTCGAGACTTCGAATAACTGAGAATATCGTCGATGAACACAATGATGAACTTGTCTAAATAAGGTTTACAAACCCTATTCATTAAGTCCATAAAGATAGCTGGAGCATTCGTCAACCCAAAAGGCATGACTGTGAACTCGTAATGCCCATATCTCATGCGGAATGCAGTTTTGGGAATATCTTCTTCGAATACACGAAGCTGATGATACCCAGAACGCAGACCGATCTTGGAGAAACAGGTAGCACCTTGCAGCTGATCAAAGAGATCATCAATTCGAGGTAAGGGATATCGATTCTTGATAGTAAGCTTATTAAGCTCACGATAATCGATACACATTCGAAAAGATCCATCTTTCTTTTTCACAAAGAGGACAGGAGCGCCCCAAGGTGAATAACTTGGTCGGATGAATCCTTTATCAGATAACTCTTGAAGCTGTTTCGATAACTCTTGCATCTCGGACGGTGCAAGACGATAAGGTGCTTTCGCAATCGGGTTGGCATTGGGTACAAGGTCAATATGAAACTCAACTTGACGAACTGGAGGTAAACCAGGCAGTTCATCAGGAAATACCTCTGGATAATCCCGAACAATCGGAATATCCTGAATATTCTTGCTCTTGCCTTTCTCCTCGGTGACATGTGCCAGAAAAGCAACGTATCCTTTTCATAGATAACGTTGGGCTTTCGTGCATGACATGAGTTTCAATCCACCAGATGGTTTCTCGCAACGAACTTCCAGAACATCGCCAGACGAAAGAGGAATACGAATGATTTTATCGAAGCAAACCACCTCAGCATGGTGTTTGGTTAACCAATCCATTCCCACGATAATGTCGAAATTCCCAAGTTGCATCGGTACGAGGTCAATGAGAAAAAGATGGTTATCGAGGTTCAATTGGCAACCATGAATAACAGAATCGAGAACAAGAGGTTTACCAGTCGCAACTTCGACAGATAAGGGTTTCCTCAGTTTAGTTCTAGGTATCGCAAGTAAAGGCTCAAAGGATAATGAAACAAAACTCCTATCGGCACCAGAATCGAAAAGAACAGATGCAAGTTGATTGTTAACAAGGAGCGTACCGTTAACAACCTCGTTGTCCGCCCTCGCCTCATTCGCGTTTAGATTGAATACCCGTCCACGAGCGGGATTCACATTTGCGTTCACGTTTGCATTCGGATTTGCATTTGCATTTACCAATCTCGGGCAATTGTTGCGGAAATGACCCATTTCTCCGCAATTGAAACACGAACCAGGTGGGAATCTTGCAGCATTCCCTTGAGCTTGTGCTGGAACTTGAGCAGCCTGATTTTGACCCATACGACAAATGTTGGCCAAATGCCCAAGTCTACCACACGTAGTACACTGTTTATAGGACTGTTGGGCAACATGGTGACCATTACATCGAGCACAGTGAGGTGCGGTACCAGCATATGATTTCTTCGCGGGAGGTTGAGTCGGTGGGTTCTGAGGGTTCTGAGCATTTTGTGCAGTTACAGCAAAATTCTGAGCACCCTTTCGCTTTCTCAACTTCTTCGACGACTCACCTTTCTTACCCTTACCCTTTTCCTTGTCAGAATCAGTTGACTTCTTTTTATCACCTTTGCGGGTGAGTTTACCCTTTCTGACTTGGGACTCAGTCAGGGTAGCCGACAACTCGATCGCATGAAGGACGGTAGTAGGATTAACGCCGGTCACAATATCCTGAATAGAATTGGGTAAACCATCGATATACCTCTCGATTGCTTTCTCTAGTGGGGTAACCATCGTAGGACACAACAAACTGAGCTCCTCAAATCGATCCATATAAGCACGGTGTTCTCCCCCATCTTGTTTCAAATCATCGAATTCTCATTCTAAAGCTCGAATCTCGTGACGTGGACAGAACTCTCTCATCATGAGAGCTCGGAGCTCTTCCCAAGTTTGTGCTAATGCCACTTCGGCACCCCTATCACGCATTACACCGTTCCACCATGTAAGAGCTCGCTTCTCAAACACGCTTGAAGCAAACTCAACCTTACGCGCATTCGGACACTGCACATGTTTGAATGTGCTCTCGATACTCTCAAACCACTGCAGGAGTGCAGTTGCTCCTTGTGACCCAGAAAACTTAAGCGGCTTGGCAGAATTGAAATTCTTGAAATTACATTGTGCGTTATTGTTGTTATTATTATTGTTGTTGTATAGCTTGTGGATTTGGGTCACAACGCCTGGAAGCACAGCAGCCATTTGCTGAGAGACAAGGGCTGCGATTTCTTCAGCAGTAAAAGTTTGAGCATCGCGTCGAGGAGGCATTGTCTAACAAGGAAACATGAGAAACGAGTGAGGTCGACAATTGGAGAAACAAAGGAGGTATTGGAAACATCGACAAAACACAAGGAAGGCGATCATTTGTCCGTTACCTCGAACAAACAAATGACACGCAGTGATTAATCAAAGTAAATGGATCATAATAATGTATCGCTAAAGACATGCTCGCCTATAAGTGAACACTCACCCCAAGAGTTCCCAGGTAAGAGTGATTGGTCCGATACTGCGGATTTGTACTAACACTCTAGCCTTAGACAGAAAACTCAGGGTACAGGCATTCACTCTCCCAGTTTGCACGTGTTCACATTATTTAGACCCAAAATTTGACGAGATTTTGAAAACTGAGAGGGTTCAAAACCTTACAATCAATCATCCAAGGGTAGATGATTAATTTTCGAAGCGGATTTGCTATTGTGTTCTCGTTGTGGTTATCACCTAAGGATAGGTGTCGGTATTGTTTTAAAATCTAAACGCAAGATGACTCGCGTTAGGGTCCTAGAAAGTTATAGTCTAGGTCAAAGCATTACTAATAACCTAATTCCCGATAACCATTGGCTCTGATACCAACTCTTCTTTCACACCCCGACCACGTTAAAACAACAAACCGTGGCGGAAACGTCGGGGAGTGTTGTAACAGAATCATCGTTTCAACAACCATGGTAATTAAAAGTTTCGTTTTATTGATTCATTAAGTAATTTACATTGTCTTAAAACCAAACAAATAAATTAAACATCGTCTACTATCGTTTTTATGTCACTAAGGCCTTGTCCAGATCCTAAGTGAACATGCTTCCTAGCTGTCAACATCATGCAACATCGCCTGAAACATATGTAAAAACAAAGTCAGCAAAGAAATGCTGGCGAGCACATAGGTTTTAAAAGAGCATCAGAATCATGGCTCGTTTATATTGCAATACCTCGAAAACCTTGTTTTGAAAAGTATATAATACTGCAACATGATTAACCAACTCAAATCAAGATGGTTATAGTTTATAAAATCTCGTAGCCATGATTCTTAACCCTAAAACATTTGGTTTAGTAAACCAATTCGTAAAACATCTCGTTAAAACTCGTTAATAAAACTCGTATGGTTTATATCATTCCGAAAAACTCGTTGTGTGACATCGTTTCCCAAGTGAACTAAATAATGACATGAAATGTAATATGATAAAAGCACTTATATATAAGATGTACCAGCGGCGTATCTACCATGCTTCTATCATGTTACACCCATCCCATTACCTAATCACAACCCAACCCAAACCAATCGTTCGTTCAAATCGTTTATCTCGTTTAAGTCGTTCCAAATCGTTTAATTCGTCCCAACATCGTTTTCGTTTTAATTGTGAAACTACTTTTGGTCGTCTCGCTAATAACATTCAAACCTTCGTGACTCGACTACCTCGTTTCTCGTATTAACAAACCACCAAAGGGTAAGTTAACAATCATCAGATTCGGTCGTTACCTACATAGCTCCCACACATAACCATGGGTGTAGTCTGATAACGGGATTTGTCAGATCCTATGGTACCATAACCTAATACTGGTCGGCTTGATCAATGCTAATGAATGTCATTCGTTCTGTAGTTACAACCAACAAGTTTCGTTCACATTATCGAAATCGTTGTTAGTTTAATATAAACCATCTTAATCGTTTTTGAAAACATCGTTAAAATATCGAAATCGTTTTAATACATATGAATCACCCCAAAACAATTGAAAACAGTAAAATAGGGGAACTATGTACTCACATTGAATGATAGGGTATATCCTTGATCTAAAGAACTTAGCAAAGCTCAAACAAACCAAGGAAATTCAAGTAGTACCTAGTAATCGGATCACTAGTAAATAAATCAACACCTAAATCGGAAGATCGGATAGAATGAGGTCTTGTAAACCAAATGAGTGTTGGAACTCATGTGATATGGTTTAACAAAGCCTACATCCTAACTCGGAACCTAGCCTGAGTGCTTTCGACCCGTTACGACCCATTAAGGTAGCTTATGCTACTTTAACGCGTCGTTCGCGCAAAACTATGTTCGGATGGTTAACTATGTGCTATGTCAAGTCTTATATGCCCAATAATACCTAAACATGTTACTAAATCAGATTATATGTCAAAAACATGTTCACATATGTAGAATACGAATTTAAGCTTCAAAAGGGCGTTTTGGTCATTTCTTATGGGCATACAAGCTACTTAACAAATAACTAACCAATCCTATGTGATCATAAGGTATAACCTCAGTGGTTATTCCCTATGTAACTATGATCACCAATCAAGCTTGGTCGGATCCTAATGATCGACCAAACGGGTCGGGTTCGAAAGTCTAAGCGGTTGTTTGGACCGCTTAACTTACGACTCTAAACAAGCACTAAACTAATAGTGACGACTTAAACATGTCAAAACATGTTTAACTAACTCTTAAAACTGATTTGGTATCAAAACAAAGTGTTTTGATACCTATAAGTAGTTCCATTGCAAAATGCGTGCTAAAACGCATTTTGACCGAAACTTTGACTCGTCATTATGCCTAGTTAACGTGGTAATCAGTAGGTATAATCGCTGAGGATTATAACCATCGTGATTACAATCACGTTGCAAAGTTCAATTGAACTTTGTCTTGACTAATTGATGGTCAAAACCGAAAGTCAAACTGTTGGCCAAACTGTTTGAATTTCTGCTTAAACATAAAGAATAAGCATGAAAGAATACTTACAAAGGGTCCTAGCTAACTTTTCTACAAAGAATAATCAGATTAGAAAGCTCCAAACACTTGAAGGAGCTCCCAAATCAGATGTAGAGAAGATAAGAAGGAAATGAGCAATGGATGAGGAGGTGAGCTTGGCTATTTATACTTGTAGCAAGTTCATAGGATCATTACACATGTTTGTGTAACCTCCAAGCATGAAATCTCATCCATACACTTGTTTGATGCAGGTACAAAGCCTTGGGGAAGATATAACTTGGCTACCACACAAAGAAATTGCATAAACAGCCCCTGAACTATCAAACAGTTGATGAAAATCAAATTTTTGTCGCTGGGCAACTCATACGGCCCGCGTAAGATAAGGGAGGGGGCTTACGCGCCCCGCCTGGACCTCCCAGATCAGCCAAAGTTTGAATATTGACAGTTCAGATCCCTACATGTGTTTTAAGCCCATTTCAGCCCCTTTTGACACCCGTTAAGCCATTTTCAAGGCTCTACAAGGTCAATAAAGTTTAGAGGACTCTAAATATGCTTGGAACAATCTCGGATGTCGGCTCGTTTGGTCGTACGGTCGCGTTGTTCGTTAAATTACGACGAAACTCAAACGGACGCGAAAACGAACCAAATTAAGCGACGAATGGAATTTTTGCATGCCGATCACTAAAATAAAAATACTTTAGTGTGTACAAAAATTTTGTATGTCCAGATGTGGTCAGAATGTAAGATATGCGCGAAAATGCAAACTTACGTCGTTTTTGACATTTTTAGTCCCTGAAAGATCAAATAAGCATATTCTTGCACACCGAACCACTCAAAGCTTATTTCTAAGCTATGTTTAGGTTATTTATGGTATTTTTTGCTTATGATCAAGTTCCAGACTCTTCGATACCATACGAATCAG
This sequence comes from Helianthus tuberosus, assembly GCA_030545235.1. Classification (NCBI taxonomy): domain Eukaryota; kingdom Viridiplantae; phylum Streptophyta; class Magnoliopsida; order Asterales; family Asteraceae; genus Helianthus; species Helianthus tuberosus. Next base: position 73,002 of record JARYGA010057243.1, on the reverse strand, counting down.
TATAGTTTCGCAGTTTGACACAAATAGTCCTTACGATCGAATAGACTTGTTTTCAACACACCAAACCATCCAAAACTTATTTCTAAGTTATGTGAAGGTTATTTTAGGTATGTTAAGCCTATTTCACTATTCCAGAGTGTTTGTCGCGTTAAACTGACTGCGTTTACGCACCAGTTTGCGTATAACTTTCCAGAAAGCGATTTAAAGCTTGAAATCGGAATCGAATCGAATTGTAAAATCATCAAACACAAATATACACATAAAAGCACCAAAACACATTGTTTTATTGATAAATAACATTGTTTTGCATTGTTCATCGATTACAGAGCACAGTTGTCACACTTTGTTTCTTACGTTTTAAGACAATGTAACCCCTTTTTGTTAATAAATAAATCAAAACTTTAATTACCATGGTTGTGAAACAATAATTCTGTTGCTCGACTCCCCGACGTTTCCGCCACGGTTTGTTGTTTTACGCGGTCGGGGTGTGACAGAAGAGTTGGTATCAGAGCCAATGGTTATAGGGAATTAGGTTATTAGTAACGCTTTGACCTAGACTATAACTTTTCTAGGACCCTAACACAAGTTATCTTATGTTTAGATCTTAAAACATTACCGTCACCTATCCTTAGGTGATTACCAAAACAAGAACACAATTTTCCAAAATGATTTTTGAAAACCAATCATCTATTCTTAGATATTATAAGGTTTTGAACCCTCCAATTTTCTAAAGTGAATTTGAAAATTTAATCATCCATTCTTGAATGATTCTTTTGGCTTAAAGCCTTCTAAGTTTCTAAAATCTCGTCAAAGTTTTGGGTCTAAAATAATGTGAACACGTGCAATCTGGAAGGGTGGATGCCTGTATCTCGAGTTTTCTGTCTAGGCTAGAGTGTTCGTACAAATCCACATAATTGGACCAGTCACTCTTACCTGGGAACTCTTGGGGTGAGTGTCCACTTATAGGCTAAAGCATGTCTTCGCGATACATTACTTGGACCCATTTACTTTGATTAGTCATTGTGTGTCGTTTGTTTGCATTATGGTAACAAACGAATGACCACCATCCTTGCTTTTGTCGATATTTGTATCATCTCATTTTTTTCATCTAATCATCTCACTCGTTTCTCTCATGTTTCCTCTTTTAGAATGCCTCCTCGACGCGGCAATCAGATACCTAATGCCGAAGTGGCAGAAATCATTGCGCAGCAAATGGCTGTTGTACTCCTAAACATCGTTGCTCAAGTTAACCAAGCCAACAATAACCTTAATGCTCCATGCAACTTTAAAAGTTTCAACTCGGCTAAACCTCTCAAGTTCAGTGGTTCTGAGGGAGCAACTGGGCTCCTACAGTGGTTTGAGAGCATTGAGAGTACCTTTCATCATGTTCAGTGTCCTGATAATCGCAAAGTCGAGTTTGCTTCTAGTGTGTTTCAAAAGAGGGCTCTTACTTGGTGGAATGGAGTCATGAGGAATCGTGGTGGTAATATCGTTCTGGGTCAGACTTGGGAAGAGCTTAGGGCTCTTATGATGACGGAATTATGTCCTCGTCATGAACAGAGGGCGTTAGAAAGGAAGTTTGATGATCTGAAACAGGATAGTGGTGAACACCGGGCTTACACTGACAGGTATGAGGAATTGAGTTTGCTATGCCCTACAATGGTTACCCCACTCGAGAAAGCTATCGAGAGGTACGTCGATGGTCTACCTGACCCAGTACAAGATATCGTCACCGGTAGCAACCCTACCACGGCTCGTCAGGCAATCGAGTTAGCTGCGACTTTGACTGAGTCGCAGATCAGAAAGGGTAAGCTTCACAGGAAGGGTGACAAGGATAAGAAACAGTCGTCTGATAAGGGTGAGAACAAGAAGGGAAAGAAAGTTGGATCTGCAAGGAGGTCTAAGAAGCGCAAGGCTTCTCAGAACTTTGCTATCACTGCACAAGGAAATCAACCAACCCGCACAACCACCAGCAAAGAGACAGTATGCTGGTAATGCACCGTTGTGCAACAGATGCAATAGTCACCATCAGCCCAAGTTCAGTGTCGTTTCTGTGCTAATTATGGAAAATCGGGTCATCTTGCCGATGTTTGTCGTTTTGCTCCAAATCAAGCCGCACGTAACCCTGCTCAGCAAGCTGCTCAACCGCCTGCTCAACAACAGGCTCAAGCTGCACGACCTCACTATCCTCCTGGTTCGTGCTACAATTGTGGGGATCTGAACCACTATAGAAATCAGTGTCCAAGGTTAGTCAATGCAAAACAGGCCCAGGCTCATGGACGAGTCTTTAATATGAATGCCAACGAGGCGCGTGCAGATAACGAGGTGGTCAACGGTACGTTCCTTGTTAACAATCAGTCTGCATCTGTTCTTTTTTTATTCAGGTGCGGATAAGAGTTTTGTGTCTTTATCCTTCGAGCCTTTGCTTCGCATGTCTAGAACAAAACTAGGAAAGCCTTTGACAATAGAATTTGCTAGTGGTGAACCCGTTGTTCTCGATTCTGTTCTTCGAAATTGCCAGTTGAACCTTAATGACCGTCTTTTTCCTATCGACCTCACACCGATGCAACTTGGAAGTTTCGACATTATAGTGGGAATGGATTGGTTAGCCAAGCATCACGTAGAGGTAGTTTGTTTTGAGAAGATTGTCTGTATTCCGCTTTCTTCTGGTAAGATCCTAGAGGTTCGTGGTGAGAAACCTGCTAGTAGTCTCAAGCTCATGTCTTGTACTCAAGCTCGTAAGTATCTGCGCAAGAACTATGTTGCTTTCTTGGCACATGTTATGGAGAACAAAGGCAAAGGTAAGTCTATTCAAAATATCCCTGTTGTTCGGGATTATCCTGAAGTGTTTCCTGAAGAGTTACCTGGTTTACCCCAGCACGCCAAGTCGAGTTTCGTATTGATCTTGTACCTGGTGCAAATCCTATCGCTAGTTCTCCGTATCGTCTTGCACCTTCTGAGATGCAAGAGTTATCTAAGCAGCTTCAGGAGCTTTCTGACAAAGGTTTTATTCGTCCTAGCTTTTCACCTTAGGGTGCTCCCGTTATTTTTGTCAAGAAGAAAGATGGCTCTTTCAGAATGTGCATCGATTATCGTGAGCTTAACAAGCTTACCATCAAGAATCGATATCCCCTACCTCGCATTGATGATCTTTTTGATCAGTTACAGGGTGCTACTTGTTTTTCGAAGATTGATCTACGTTCTGGGTATCATCAAATTCGCGTGCTCGAGGAAGATATTCCCAAGACTGCTTTCCGCACAAGATATGGGCATTATGAGTTCACCGTTATGCCATTCGGTTTGACAAATGCTCCTGCTGTTTTCATGGACTTGATGAATAGGGTCTGCAAGCCTTATTTGGACAAGTTCATCATCGTTTTCATCGATGACATCTTGATTTATTCTAAGACGCGAGCTGATCATGAGCAACATCTTTGTCTTACTCTGGAACTCCTGAAGAAAGAGCAACTTTTTGCCAAATTCTCCAAGTGTGAATTTTGGCTTAAGGAAGTTCAATTTTTAGGTCATATTGTTAACGAACAAGGTATTCATGTAGATCCCTCCAAGATCAGTGCGATTAAGGATTGGGATGCTCCTACTACTCCAACTGAGGTTCGTTCATTTCTTGGTCTCACGGGTTATTACCGCCGCTTCATTGAAAGCTTCTCCAAGATGGCAGTTCCTCTAACTGCTCTAACTCAGAAGAATGGGGATCTAAACAGGAAGAAGCTTTTCAGACCTTGAAACAGAAACTGTGTGATGCACCTATTCTATCTTTACCTGAGGGCAATGACGATTTTGTCGTATACTGTGATGCATCCAAATTAGGTCTTGGCTGTGTTCTCATGCAAAGAAACAAATTCATAGCTTACGCATCGAGACAGTTGAAGGTTCACGAGAAGAACTACACGACTCATGATCTTGAGTTAGGTGCAGTTGTGTTCGCTCTCAAAATCTAGAGACACTATCTGTATGGTACTAAATGTGTGGTTTTCACTGACCACAAAAGTCTTCAGCATATCTTCAATCAGAAAGAACTCAACATGAGGCAACGACGTTGGGTTGAACTTCTAAACGACTATGACTGCGAAATTCGCTACCATCCTGGTAAGGCGAATGTCGTAGCTGATGCTTTGAGTCGTAAAGAGCATGTCAAGCTTCATTGTGTTCGTGTTCTATCTGATATTCAAACCCGCATTTCTCAGGCTCAACATACTTGTGTTTCACAAGATTTGATGGGTAAGGAATTACCATTTCATATTAAGCCCGATCTCGAGCTGAAGGACAATGGATTGTATTATTTCATGGACCGTTTGTGGGTCCCAATTCAAGACAATCTTCGCACCTTGCTTATGGATGAAGCTCATAAGTCTCGTTATTCTATTCATCCTGGTGCAGATAAAATGCATATGGATCTTCGTACCCAGTTTTGGTGGCCTGGTATGAAGAAAGACATTGCCTTATACGTATCCAAATGCCTTACTTGTCTTAAGGTTAAGGCTGAACATCAACATCCCTCTGGATTATTGGAGCAACCAGAGATTTCGGTTTGGAAATGGGAAAACATTGCTATGGATCTTATACCAAACTTCCGCGCACTAAGAAAGGTCATGATGCTATTTGGGTAGTTGTTGATCGTCTAACAAAATCAGCGCATTTCTTGCCGATCCGTGAGGATCTATCTGCCGACAAGTTGGCTAAAATCTATGTGGATGAGATTGTGTCCCGACATGGTGTGTTGGTGCACGATGTCTGTAGCCTACGTCTTAAGGCTAGGTCATAATGTATAGGGGTCAAAAGTGTCAAATATGTAAAGTTAGGGGTGTTTAATGTAATTCCGCTTGAAATGATTCTGCCTAATTCCGCACGGAATTACATTATGTAATTCAGTTTGAACAGTCATGAGTGTCTTTCAAGCGGAATTAGTTGGCTATATATATGTGATGTTGTCTTCTCATTTGGCACGGAATTAGTCAGAGTGTCACGAAGTGCTGCTGAAATTCCACCTTGTAATCAAGTATATTTTGAATGAGAAGCTTGTTTTAAAGTGAAATACTCTGTTTCTACTCAATTCTTACTGATTCTAAGCTGTTTGTTTGATTCCGCCTCTCAAACAGTTGTGTATTGCCTCTGATTGACTCATTTGGTCGGTTAAACGATCCTACATTTGGGGATCGATTTTACTGAAGTGTATGCCCCTGTAGCTAGGCTCGAGGCAATAAGAATCTTCCTGGCATTCGCGTCATGGAAAGGATTCAAAGTCTATCAGCTAGATGTCAAGTCTGCATTTCTTAATGGGAAAATCAAAGAAGAAGTGTATGTGGGACAACCGCCGGGTTTCACTGATCCACAACACAAGAACAAAGTCTATCTTCTGGATAAAGCGCTTTACGGACTACACCAGGCCCCGAGAGCCTGGTATGAGACGCTTTCCCAACATCTTCTGGCCAACGGGTTCACCAGAGGGACAGTTGATAGCACTTTGTTCACAAAGGAAGTTGTAGGTCATCTCTTAATCGTGCAAATCTACGTCGATGATATCATTTTTGGTTCAACAAATGACGACTTGTGTAAAGAATTTGAGAAAGTTATGAAGAAAAAATTTGAGATGAGTTCGATGGGGGAGATGAAGTTCTTCCTAGGGCTACAGGTCGATCAAATGCCCGAAGGAATCTTCATTCATCAAACCAAATATGTGAATGATGTTCTGGAAAAGTTCAACATGGCTCAATCTAGTCCAGCATCAACCCCCCTAGCTCAGAATCACGGGATTTGCCCAGACGAGAGTGGAGAGAAAGTGGAAGAGACACTGTATCGGTCAATGATTGGATCTTTGATGTATCTTACTGCTTCCCGCCCGGACATCATGTATCCGACGTGTTTGTGCGCCCGATATCAGTCTAGCCCACGCCAGTCACACTTGACGATCGTGAAACGCATCTTACGGTATTTGAAAGGCTGCCCAAGCATTGGCTTGTGGTATCCTAAGTCTGGTGATTTCTCTCTCACAGGTTTTGTTGATTCTGACTTTGGTAGATGCAAGCAAAACGCTAAGTCCACCACCGCAGGCTGTCAGTTCTTCGGAACTCGATTAGTCACTTGGCAGTGCAAGAAACAAACCTCAGTAGCGCTCTCTACTTGCGAGGCTGGATACGTTTCGGCCACGAGCTGTTGCTCTCAGATCCTTTGGATCCAACAGCAGATGCGAGACTTTGGTTTGCAGTTCTTGGACACGTCGATTTTTGTGGACAATGAAGCAGCTATTAACATAACGAAAAACCCGGTTCACCACTCCAAAACTAAACATATTGAAATTCGGCATCACTTCATCCGTGATTGCTACGAGAAGAAGTTGATCCGAATAGAACATATACACACCGATGAATAGAAAGCTTATTTTTATACAAAACCTTTTGATAGAAAGAGATTTCACTATCTTTTAAAATTAAACGGGATGAAAAATCTGTTTTCTGGGAGGGTTATTGAGTATGAAGCCGAGGAGGACAGCGATCTGATGTGATCCACGTTATGTTGTCAAGTTTTTGTACAGTTTATTTTCTGCTTTTGATAAAACCAAAAACACAAAAATATGTTTTTGTTTTTAGGGGGAGAAAGTTTGCAGAAAAATAGAAAAACATGATAAAATTTCAAAATCCAAAAACATTTGAAAAGGTAAAAATGAGTTTGTGTAAAAAGAGGAAATGATAGTACATCAGCTAGACAGGTGCAGTACGCTAAAGAAATGTAAAGTAAAAATGTGTTAAGCAGTCTTGCAGATGATATGCCGATAGGTTTTTACACATTTAGTAGGTTTGTTCGGGATATAAACATAAAATTTCTTGCTTTTATGTGGGGAACATCTCTCGGATATATGGGTAACCCTCGAAATCTTGTTTGAAAGGTCCCTCTTTCTGAGATACTAGGTCTTTATGCTTAGTGATATCTGGGGTATTATCCCGGGACTTCTGATTTTACGGAAGCAATGGCCTAGTCCCCGGAGAATACTTTACGCTGCTTGAAATAAAAGCCTCCCCTCAGCATAAAAAATGATGAAACATTGCAAAATGCAAATCATGTGCTGTTGTAAAAAAGATTCTCTAAAGGGAACCCACCAAAAGTCGAAGCCGTCATCTCTCTGCTGAACGGAAGTTCTGACCTGAGCTCTCACGGCCTTCGCATTTAACCCCTTACAGATATCATCTAGGTATACTCACCTGTAAGACTGAATATTGGGATCTGGATACGGGAGTATATTCTGAGGTGGTACACGCGTAAAAGTTAAGTCTTAAAACACTTAATCTGTATCCTGGACAGATTGAACTTTGTGTGAAAATTTAAGAGGATCAGTATATCGGCAATCAATGTGAACTGTTTAATGCTGAATATGTAATCTAAGCTTAACGGTGCTTATATCTTGTCAGAAGCTGATATGATCCCCTAACACACTCACAAAAATATTGTGTGTACAGTTTATTTCTTATTTTATTCAAAATCCAAAAAGATTTGCATTTCATCTTATTTTCGACAACGGACGTTGGGGATCAGATGATCAAAGTCTTATGTGCTGAACATGTCCGGATCATGAGGGATGGGTAAGTAGAAGATTGAGAAAAGTGATTGGTAATTGCTTGAAAGTTCAAAGTTCATTAACTTGAACTTAAAATTGCTTCAGAAAATCAACATCTTCATAAACTGGTCAGCCAAGGTCATTAACTTGGACTTGGCAGGCTAAACAGTTGACCAGGGTCATTAACTTGGACTTGGTTAACTGAGTGTGTCGGTAAATTCTCAAAAAGTTTAAAAAATTGAAAAAATTGAAATTAATTTCGTTTGAAATCATAATTCCGTTTGAAGTGTGTTTCCACATGAAGTGGTAATTCCGTTTGAAACTTGTAATTCCGCTTGAACCGGGATTTCCGTTTAAAAGTAATTCTGCATGAAACACAACAGTGCTCATTCCACGCGGAATTACCCCATCTATAAATAGGGGTGTAATCCCGTTTGAACGCATTATTCATCTGATTCCATTTCAAGTGTCTTGTTCAAGGCGATTTCAAACGAAATCCCTATTTCATCGATTTCTAGCCGTCACTCTACCCGATTGTTGTTTGATATTTGATCTAAGTTTGGTTTGCACATCTTAGATCATGGGAAAGGTAAGAAATTTTGGTTATTTGTCCAAGATGTGTGTGTCGGTGTTGAACAGTCTTAAAAAAACGTAGATCTAGGGTTTGTTTAAGAATAAAAATAACAGATTTACACACCCTTGTACTCGGAATTTGATATAGATCTAAGTTAGGGGTCCAATTTGATGTTGATCAACTGTTTCCATTTGAAGTCAGCAGATCTGAAGTTTGGACTTAGATCTAGGGTGTTTATGTGGACAAAAATGAACAAAAAACATACCATGGTACTCGGAATTATCTGATTAACAAACCCAGTTCATCAATTTGATCATCAGTTCTTGAAAATGTGTTGATTGATTAATTTCGTTTCAAAGTGATAATTCCGCTTGAAATGCATATTCCGTTTCAAGTATGATTTCGTTTGAAATGAGATATCGTTTGAACAGAGTTTCAGCTTGTAATGTAATTCCGTTTTAAAGTGTGATTCCATTTGATGTGTAATTCCGTTTGAAAATTGTTTTGATTGAAAATTATTCTAAGTGTTTGATTTGTTTGTATGTTGATGTTTTCAGGCGTCGAATGTGTTGTTTGATCCACTTCACAACACATGTTGTGTTTATGATAAAGAAATTCCAAAGATGGTTGGATTCACAGAAATTCTTGAGTTTATGCAAAGACTGCCAATTTAGAAAGCCTTGGCTAATCAACGTTTGGTATTCAGATCACATATTAAACATTTCTGGAAGAATGCAACGTATGATGAAAATCTCAAGATGATAAATTCAGTTGTGAACGTAAATGGCAAAGATAAACCAATTATTATCACTGAACAACTTGTACGTGAAGTGATTAACTTTCCAGATGAAGAGAATTCTCCTACTAAGTTTCCGGAGAGAATGGTAAAGGGATGTATGTTGAGAATGGGCTACAATGGTGATCTGAACAAGGCGAACTATTTGAAAGCTTGTTTTCCAAGGGTGTACAAGTTTCTTATTCATTCAATAGTGAATGCTCTCAGTCACAGGAAGGGAGGTTATGATGCTATGCGCGATTATCAAATGGATATGGTGACTGCTCTTGTATTAAACAAAAAGTACAACTTTTCACACATTGTGTTTCATTACATGGTTGAAAATATCACGTCGAAAAGCAAGAATTGGGTTTATCCACGTTTTATTCAGATGATATTGGATCATGCATATCCTGAGTTGGAGAGAGACTAAAAGAATGATCTGTTGGTGCAGTATCACATGGATAATGAGTCTTTGAAGCAATTGGCTAGATATCATCTAAAACATCCTGAACCAAAGACAAAAGTTGAATTTTTTGGTTTCATCAAAGACAATAATTATCAAGATCCAGATCCAATCAATCATCAGAACTGGAGGAATGAAGAAGAGATGAAAGAAGCAGGTTGTGCTGATGAATTGAAAATTCTTGAAAGTTTCAAAGATACAAGGAATGAATGGTTCGTGAAAGAGGAGAAAAAGAAAAAGAGCAGAAAAGCAACTCCGAAAGCTCAAGAAGAGGAAGGTTCTTCATCACAACCAAAGAAACGTCAAAAGAAGAGTGTGGAAAATATGTTGGTCGATGAACCTGATGAAGAAGAACCAGAAACGAATGTTGAAGGAAATCAGGATTCTGACATGGAAGATGTGTTGAAAAACATTGATTATGGATTGGAGACAGAGAAAGTAGCTGATGAAGGAGTTGGTGCAGATGAAGATAAGAGTTCTTCTAGTTCTGAATCTGAGGTAGATGAGACAGAGCGTATGAGGAGAATTCAAGCTGAAATTGCGAAAGAGAAAGAGTTAAGAAAGAAAAAGTGACAGGAGAAGGATGATGATGATGTGTATGTTCCATCTCCTGAGCATATGATAGAGTCTCAAACGCTTCCATCGGATGGTAGAAAGAAAGCAAGTGTTAGGAAGAGTGTTATATCTCTAAGAGCAGTAAGAAAAAAGTTGATTCTTAGGCTGCCTAAACGTACTCCAAAAAGAAAACAACCTACACAACCACCTTCACCACCACCTGATCCATCATCACCTAAATCACCACACAAATCACCCCCAAAACAACTTACACCACCAAGACAACCAACACCACATCAATCACCACTACATCTTTCACCTCCACACCAAACACCTATCCAAGAACAACTTGTGCTTACTTCACAACAAATCTTCCAAACACCACCATCTTCACAACCACAAGTTCAATCCACACCTGGTTCTTCTGGTTACAAAAATTTTCCTCACATACCAGGAAATATTCCTCTTGAAGACATTGGAGATTTTAACTTTGTTACTGATGATGTTGTAAAAAGTTTGGAAAAGAGAGTTGAAGAAGTATTGGTTGAGAACAAAAGGTTGGTTGATCGTGAGAAGAAATTGGAAAAGCGTGTTAAATCTGTGGAAGCTGAAAACTCTTCATTGTTAAAGAAAGTTGAAGCTGATCAGGCAAAGATAGATATTTTGAAAGTAAAAGTTGCAGAGTTGGAACAAGAGAAAACACGCAGAGATGAACAAAACAAATACTTTGAATTGAAGAACAAAGAGTTAGAAGCTATCAAGGCACAGAAAGAACACGAGTTGTACATGATAAACAAAGTGTTAGAGAGTATCCTTGGAAAATCTGTTGAACAAAAGTTCGATGAAATAAAGATTGAAGAAGTTAGAGTTCAACGTCAAGCTGAAATTGATGCTCAGATGAAAGATAAGGGTAAAAGTCTTGAAGATGTTTCTGAGAGGGCAATTGTTCCAGCTATTGTTTCTGAATCACCTATTCCAAATCCTCTTCCTATTTCGTCAGTTTCTGGTATATTCGATATTGATGTTGACATTGATGATATTCATGGTGATGATGAAGAGAATGATGATGAAGAGGATGATGATGAAGATAACGAAAATGATGTAGATGATGTATTCTCTGCAAGTAGTAGTGATAGTGATGATGGAAATGGTGATGACGATCAGGGTACTTCTGGTGTTAAAATTTCTGAAGCATCAAATGAACAAACTGTTGATGATTATATGCATGATGATGCAAATGAAGAAGCAGAGGATGCTACAGGAGAGGGGGAGAATGTGGATGATCAGAATGTCGATGAAGTTGAGAAGTTGATTCTTCGTATTGAGCCTGAGATAGAAGAAGGAGAAATCAGGCATACGTATACTTTGGATGAAGTTCTCAAGATGTTTAATGTTAAAGAAAATGAGTTCAAATTTGATTTCGAAGAAGAGTTGAATGCTTTTGATATCAATCAACAACCTGAATATGAGTACAAGTATGTTGATGAAGCTGATAACTATGATCGAGTTGAGGTTGAAGATTGTACTGATGAAGAAAGTGTGAATGAAGACACTTCAAATTTTCCAACTCTATTTGAGTTCTTTAATCAAGAGAATGCAGATGAGTTGAGGAGGAAGGTTGCTGAGTGTTTGAAAGACAAGAACTTTGATGGTACAACAAAAGATCCACAGAGCGAAGAACGCAAGAAGTGGTTCAGGAAGAGTAATGAAAGAAAGTTTAAACGTCCTTTGAAGTTTTACAAGAGAGATAGAGATGTTTCGCTTGGTGATATCGTCGGTTGGGGATTCTTACCACAGGTGAATGCTTATGCAATTAGAAGAGAATATGGTGTGCAATACTTTAAACGTCTTTATGATATTATGTCATTCCCCTGGTGGGATGTGGAAGAGCTTGCCAAAGTCAGAACGTTGGATTATCCGATTAGAAAGAATGACATACCTATGTGGGGTTTGATAAAGTATGAATCGTTGAAAAACTTCATGCACTGGAAGCCTCATTACCCTAAGAAAGTTAAGAGGGTAGATCCAGTGACAGGAGTTGAAGAGACAATTTTACATGTGAAGAAGCCTAGAGTGATCAAGAATATCCCTATGCCAAAAATGGAACAAGAATTTTATAAAGGTTTTATATGTTGGGTTTACAGCTGTATATCGACTGAAGCTGTAATCACTTACAGGGCTGAAAATGAAGTTAGAGAAATCTTTGTGTATGATCCTCTGTGGCTGGTGAACTGTTCTGCGAAAGACATAGAATGTTTGTTTGTGAACAAGATATGGTTTAAAGCTGAAGATAGAGAACAAGTGATGCAATTCCAGAAAGTTGTATCCATTTGCTTTCAAAAGGGTATTAATGCTGAAAGTAAATGGTCAACGAAATGGAGAGAGATTGAGAAAGAGGAAGCTCTTAAAGCCGAGAAAGAAAAGAAGGAACGTGAAGAAAGAGATAGAATGCTTCGAGGAAAGTTCATGAGAGAACAAGCTGAAGAAAAACAGAAAGCTGTTAAAGATAACGAGAAGCTTAGGAAGCTGTTGACGAAAAAGCCTAAGCAGAGGGAAGAAAATTTCAAGTCGCTATGAAGAGCTGAAGACTAGACTGAAGACTCCAGCAATATCCAAGGGGGAGTTTGTTGGTGCACGATGGCTATAGCCTACGTCTTAAGTCTAGTTCATAATGTATAGGGGTCAAAAGTGTCAAATATGTAAAGTTAGGGGTGTTTAATGTAATTCCGCTTGAAATGGTTCTGCCTAATTCCGCACGGAATTACATTATGTAATTCCGTTTGAACAGTCATGAGTGTCTTTCAAGCGGAATTAGTTGGCTATATATATGTGATGTTGTCTTCTCATTTGGCACGGAATTAGTCAGAGTGTCACGAAGTGCTGCTGAAATTCCACCGTGTAATCAAGTATATTTTGAATGAGAAGCTTGTTTTAAAGTGAAATACTCTGTTTCTACTCAATCCTTACTTATTCTAAGCTGTTTGTTTGATTCCGCCTCTCAAACAGTTGTGTATTGCCTCTGATTGACTCATTTGGTCGGTTAAACGATCCTACATGGTGTTCCTCTGAACATTATTTCTGACAGAGATGCTCGATTCTGGTCTCGTTTTTGGAGAACCATGCAATATGCTATGGGAACTCAACTTAATTTGAGCACAACTTATCATCCACAAACGGATGGTCAATCTGAAAGAACAATCCAGACTTTGGAGGATATGCTTAGATCTTGTGTGATCGATTTTGGTGGTAGTTGGGATTCGTATCTTCCGTTGATTGAATTCTCCTACAACAACAGTTATCACTCCAGCATCAACATGGCTCCTTTCGAGGCACTTTACGGTCGAAAATGTCGTTCACCAGTCTGCTGGAATGAGATCAGTGAGGCTCAGCTTACTGGACCTGACCTCATTCTAGAGACAACAGATAAGGTTAAGAAAGTTCGCGATAACCTTCAGACAGCTCGAAGCTGTCAAAAGAGTTACGCGGATCGACGACGCAAGCCCTTGGAATTTCAAGTCGGTGATCACGTACTACTCAAGGTTTCACCTTGGATAGGTGTGATCAGATTTGGAAAGACAGGAAAACTTGCACCTAGATATGTTGGACCATTCAACCTTTCACGTGTCCTAGATATATTTTGGAAAGAATCGGTAAGGTAGCCTACAGACTTGAGTTACCTCCTGAACTTGGAAATGTTCATCCAACCTTTCACGTGTCCAATCTCAAGAAGTGTTTAGCTGATGAGAACCTCCCCATACCACTTGATGAGATTCGTGTTGATGACACGATGCATTGTGTTGAGAAACCTGTGGAAATTATGGAACGTGAAGTCAAATGGATCAAACGCAAGCGCATTCCACTTGTCAAAGTTTGCTGGGAATCTAAACGTGGTCCAGAATTTACCTGGGAATGTGAAGATCAGATGAAGGCGAAATATCCACATCTATTCTCACAAGTTTCCTCTAAATAAATTTCGGGAAGAAATTTCCACAAGTAGGGGAGACTGTGACATCTGTGCTTGAAATCATTGTATAAACCTTAATCAGTTCAGTTATCAATAAAACAATGTTATTTGACCCCAATGTTTGTTTATTTATGTTTGACATTTTGCATGTTTTGATTTTTGTTCAATTTCAAACTCTATATCGTTTTCTTGAAAGTTATACGCAAACTGATGCATAAACGCAATCAGTTTAACACGACAAACACTCCGGAACATCAATATATGCTTAACATACCTTAAATAACCTTTACATAACTTAGAAATAAGTTTTGAAGGCTTTGGTATGGCAAAATCAAGTTTATTCGATCGCAGGGACTATTTACGTCAAACTGCGAAAGTATGCAGATTCGTATAGTAATGAACATTCCGGAACTTGATCATAAGTTAAACATACCATAAATATCCTTTACATAGCTTAGAAATAGGCTTTGAGGGGTTCGGTGTGCAAAAATAAACTTTTTCGTCAATCAGGGACTAAAAGCGTCAAAAAGTGCACAAGTTTGCATTTTCGCGCATAACTTACATTCTGAATATATCCGGACATCCAAAAATTTATGTAATCATTAAAATATTTTCATTTAGTGATTGTCATGATAAAATTTCATTCGTCGCGTAATTTGGATCGTTTTTCGCGTCCGTTCGTGTTTCATCGTAATTAACCGAACAACGCAACCGTACGACCAAACGAACCGACATCCAAGATGTTTTTGAGCCTATTTTAAGTTCCATATACTTTAACTTCATTTTAGAGCCTTGAAATGGGGTTAACAGGGCTTAAACGTGCCAAAAAATGCATCGAAAAGCAAGTTTTACACATTTAGGGACCTAAACTGCAAATCTGTCAAAGATAGCTCTGGCGGGGCGCGTAAGCAGAGGCTATCTCTTACGCGGGGCGCGAGAGCTGCCCAGTTCTGCAAAAACCAGTTTCTGCAATCAGCAGCTGGTTTCTGGCTTTGGTTCTTGGTTTTTCAACACCATGAGTTGGTTTTTAGGCACCCATAGTATTATAATTCAGTGGGCACACATGGAGGGCCAAGATTGAAGCTCGTTTATCGAGGAAATATCCTAACGGTGGTCTGAAATCTATAAATACCTAACCCAATTTCATTCCAAACTCATCATTGATCTGAATTTTCTCTAAGTTGAGGTTCAAAACTTCATACCTGAGAATTTTTAGATCAAATCTTCATAGCTTGGACCTCTTGTAAGTTTCTTTCGTGCTTTTATGCGTTTTTAAGCGTAAAAGTCAAACAATGTTTGACTTTCTACTTTGACCAGTCAATGGTCAAACACGAAGTTCGTTTGAACTTCGCAACGTGAGCGTAATCACGATGGTCATAGTCCTTTGTGACTATACCTACTGATTACCACGTTATTTAGGCATAGTGACAAGTCATAGTTTCGGTCAAAATACGCGTTTATGCGTATTTTGTAACCAAACAATTCTTGGGTATCAAAACCCTTTGTTTTGATATCAAACTTGTTTTCAAACTTCGTTAAACATGTTTTAACATGTTTAACTTGTCACTTTTAGTTTAGTGCTTATATAGGGTCGTAAAGTTAAGCGGTCTAAACAATTACTTAGACTTTCGAACCCGACCCGTTTGGTCGATCATTAGGATCCGACCAAACATATTTTTGAGACCATAGTTGTATAGGGAATAACCTTCCGAGGTTATACCTTATGGTCACTACGTTTAGTTAGTTGTATGATAGGTAGTTTATATGCCTTAGGAAAATGACCAAAATGCCCTTTTTACGCATAAATTCATTTTAAGCATATGTAACCTAAATTTTGACATCTAAACTGATTAGGCTACATAATTAGACTTGCTAAGGCATATAATACTTGTCATAGGACTAGTTAGGCGGTCCGAACGCGTTTTACGCGAACGACGTGTTAAAGTAGCGTAAGCTACCTAAACGGGTCGTAATGGGTCGTAAGCACTTAGGTTAAGTTTCGATTTAGTATGTAGGCTTTGTTAAACCATATCCTATGAGTTCCAATACTCAGTTGGTTTACGAAACCTCATTCTATCCGATCTTCGGTTTTAGGTCCAGTTTATTAACGTAGTTACCTATATTTAGGTGCCGATTGATTCCGTGATCCTTCTAGCATTGCTTGGTTGTTATTCAAAGACTTCTAAGGATCCTCAAGTGAGTACATAGACCCCTCTTTTACTGTTTTTCAAACATTTTGGGGTGAAACACATGTGCCTACTTGTCGCTTTTGAGTTTTTCATGTTTTTATATCATATGCTTGCTATGTTCATATAGTACATGTATAGTACATGATTTCATCCATGTTTTTGCTATGTATGTTTTTATTAACATACTAGTACATTGATTTTATAAACACATTTGTTTCATATGTTCATTTCAGCATATGTACACATTGATTTACATCATATTCATGCTATGTATGTTCATTTTTGCATACTTAGTACATTGTTTTCACATAAACATGCTTACATTTGGTATGACATTTGGTTTGTTTAACGGGACAAAAATACGTTCATTAACATTAGCTACGCCGCTCGGTAGTAAGTAGTGGTACCATAGGAATTGACAACTCCCATTCCCGACTTCCTAGGTTTGTTTGGAAGTCGGAAGTGACTGAATCCGATATTCATAATTTTTGATAAACCTTTAATTTGTTTAAGGGTTTGTCTCCACAGTCACAAGGCTTGAATGTATGCGTTTTAACGTTACCGCATAGATGTTTGTATCAGTAAAGCATGCATTGATTTTACAAAACATAACTTTTGATTTATTCAAATACATTGTTTTGTGCATATGGTTAGAATAAGTATTTTTATTTATTTTTCCTTACATAACATTTGATTATACATGAACATAATTTACATTTGGCATTTGACATTGGTTACACATAAACATTTGACATTGGTTTAAACAAATTCATTTGGTGGTTTGTTTGGGTAAGTGATTTAAATAACGAGGCGTGTGTAATTTGATAAAAGCATGGTGGATACGCCGCTGGTACTTCCTATATATAAGTGCTTTTATGATATTACATATCGTAGCGTTATTTAAACCATTTCAGTTTAGACATATTACATTTTTCACAGATAACATACTTTTACAAAAATATCGTTTTACAAATAACATATCTTATACAAATTCATTTTTACTTGGTTATTTATTTAACCACACACCTTTCTTTTATATCATATAAACTCTTATCGATTTTTCATATGATTTACAAATGAAAACACTTTTAATAAGGTTCATGACTAACTTTTTAAAACAATTCTTTAAATTACAAGTCATGAATCCTAAATCAATAAACTTATGTATCTCGCAGACATTTTTATGCTGACGTACCTATTTTCACATGTGTTTTCTGGAGCTGGTGCATAGGATTGGTCAGATACACTTAGGCGCACCTGTGCCTTAGTGACATAAAATGAAGCAAGACTAGTTTTAATTATGTTATGTACTCTTTGTTTCTTACGTTTTAAGACAATGTAACCCCTTTTGTTAATAAATAAATCAAAACTTTAATTACCATGGTTGTGAAACAATAATTCTGTTGCTCGACTCCCCGACGTTTCCGCTGCGGTTTGTTGTTTTATGCGGTCGGGGTGTGACACAAACAAACGCCACAAAGACAAACATTCGCTTTAAAACCACAAAGGATCTTCAACGGACATTAGCGTTACACCATCACAGACCCTTAAACAAAAACCAAGGTTAGACAACAACATCACCCCAATTCACATTAAAAAAGCACATGCACCAATAGACCATTCACTTAGACACAAAACCCATAACAGAAAGTCCAAAAGCAAACGACAAATTGTAAGACGTCGTCTTGAATGACGGAAGAACAACCCCAGATAAAAACCATGCAACAACAAATCGTTAAAACCAACACAAAACCCTAACATTCAACTCTAAAAAGAACTTACGTAGCATAATACGGCGCCAAAATATGAAAAAAAAAACATAATTTAAGAAAACAATAACAAGAATCTACATGTAAACATTGCGAAAGCCAATGATCGGAGCGATTCAGGCATCGCAAGCGGACATCGTCCAAGACGCGGTTGAAGTTCGTTGGTCACAGAGAGTGAGCGAGAGATCGAAAACCGACAACTGAAGTCAAAACCCACTAAAAACACCACTTAAGAAAACAACCTGCAAAGCTAAAGTTACAACCCCAAGTTGCACACTAAAGACCTAATGCCTGAAGTACAACTTGCAGAAACACAAGTATTTTGCAAACTGATAATATATAATTTGATTTTGAAGATATTAAACTTGTGGGGTAAACTTATAGCCACCAATGTCACAATTATGATTGAGAGCTTCCTTTTATGATGGCAAAGTAGACCCAATATTATATATCATTGTTGTGAAAGAGTTAAAAAAATTCTCAAGATTTCACACTATAATGTGGTAAAAGAATATTTAGTTACAACAGGGTACTGTTGCTATAGGATTCCAACGTCAGAAGTTAATCAGGTTGGATGTCTTGTGATTGCGGATTAATTTGTTCTATGTCAAATCATATAGGCTTGAAAAAGCTTTATATTTTTAGAATGAGTAACTACACTTTTTAAATACACTTCTATATCTACATTCTACACTAATAATGTTCATCATGAGACTAAAACTCTAAGAACACCTTTACAAATTACAATACACCTTAACCTGCGAAGCTAAAAGACATATTGAACTTTGATGAAAAAACTTAAGTAAGTCAAAATGCTTCGTTTTCTATTTTCAAAATCACCAATCTTGTATATAAATTATTGGGGAAATGTCATAACAAAGTTGTACTCAAAACTTAGGTCACGTTTACCAGTTCAGTCTAAAAATGAAACTTGTATCTAGGTCCTTAAGGTTTCATTTTTGTTGTCATTTTTATTCAATTGACAAATTGAGTTAGAATTATCTGTTAATTTCTCCCCTTTTTGTCGGTTTCCTCATTTAAATGAAGGTTATAAACGTCATTTTATGTCATAATATATTTTAATTAAATGAGAAAAACGACAAAAAAGAGGAGACGTTAACAAAAAAATTAAACTCAATTTGCCAATTGAATTAAAATGGTAACAAAAACACAGACACAGTTTTATTTTGTAGGATCGGATTCCGACCTAAACGAGTCGTTTGGAAGAGTTCTAGTCATTTCAGAGGCGGAAACTAAGAAACGGACAATGAAACAGCTTGAGATACACTTTAATCTTCTAGTATATTAATTTGACAACCTTTACATTCAGAAGAATCACCGGCAGCACTTCGGTATAATCCTCAGACAACTGTTACAAATGAAATGCCTATCAACCTATTTATAATAGACATGATTTCGCTTGGAAGTCCTCAAGCGAAATCTACATGAATTCTTGAAGCGAAATTTACAATTTCAATTTTGTCTTCAAGCGAAACTTCTCAATCTGATTCCATGCATTATGTCTTCACGTGTATATTTAATATGATGTCACTAGTGATGTCATGTGATGATGTCACTAGTGATGTCATTCTTGATAAGATCCGAACCGAACCCGAGACTCGATACAAGACGAAGACGACAGATGTATGCACCAACATATTTTTTGGACTAAGGGTATGTTTGGCATGGAGCTTTTAGGAGAAACTTTTGTGAAAAAACTCATACTCAATAAAAAGTCTTGTTTGGTTGAAGGAGCTTGAAGCTTTTAGGTTAGGAGCTTGAAACTTTTGGTTGAACGCTCCTACTAGTAGCGTTTAGAAGGAGCTACAAGCTTTTAGGGAAAAATGACTATTTTAACTTCTAAAAATAATGGACTTTTTAATGCAAAAACTTTTTAAATTTTTAGTTATGTCTATTTTGGTCATTTTATACATTTTATTAAAAGCTCCAGCTACTCTGTCAAACACTAAATATATTTAAAAAGCTACAGCTACTATATAACAGCTACCAACTATCAGCTTTTAGCCACCAGCTACTAGCTTCCAACCACTAGCCACCAGCTATTTTTGCCAAACATACCCTAAAATGACAAAAACAATCTAAACTCAGAGACCATTTTAGCCATTTTATTGCAAAAGTTATTTAATTTCTCAACACTGTGAACAAGTTTTCCAAAACTCACATGAAGCATTACGACCTACCAATCATGGGTCCCACTTTTATAAAATCAGTGATGTGGCATGCCAATGGTATAAAACCGATGACGTATACTGTTCGATGTGCATCCACATTATCGATCAAGAAACTACATCAGCTATTTTACACAATTGCCATTTCATTACCGCATATGTAACCGTGTAATACAATTTAGGCCGCAAGCAGTGGCGAAGCTTGACCCGAATGACGGGAGGGGTCGAAAACGTATATACCCAAAAAAAATTCTATAGAACCGGGAGGTCGAAAACGTATATACCCAAAAATTTCTATACGAAAACTACATATATAACACTACTGAGCGAAAAGTTCGGGGGTCGGGCGCCCCTCCCCGCCCATTCTATACTTCGCCCCTGGGCGCAAGTCACCTTTTAAAGAGTTGTTGAAATATTATATTACTATGTCCAGTTTTATATTTTGGTGGTTATGCTACTTGTTATAAGTTTCTAATAATATGGTTTTATTTTAAATATGAGGTGATCTGGACGGGTACTAGAGCTAATGGGCTCGTTGCTGGTTTGTGGGCTTCCAGTTGGTTCGGCTTAGGGATTCCAGATTTTGCTGATATAAAAGGATTGTTGCAACTCATTTTGGGGGGTGAGAGTTAGAAGAAAAGATCATCACATCGTCACTTTCCCTCTCTAGTTCATTGCGATTAGGGTTTCGGCGAGGTTGATCAGATTCGTGTTGAATCTGATTCTATATTTTATTCTTTGTTTTCATAGTGTAGATAATCAGTTTGATAATCTTCTTCGATTGATTGAAAATTATCTCGTTGATAATCTTTCAGATCGAGAGTTGAGAGCTCTGTGAGTTATATTGTCTTGTTTCTTTGGTGTAATCGATGTATCCAGTAACTTTTGGGTTTATTATAAAATCTGGGTTGGGTTTCTGAGTTGTTCTTGATAGATTACATCTTTGATACCATAAAATTGACAAGAGTTAATTATTGTTTGTTTGTCAAAAATCACTATTTCAGTCCATTAGTTTAAAAATTACGATTTCAGTCCATGTGGTTTCACTTTTGTAACCATTTCAGTCCCTGTGGTTTCACTTTTTTAACCATTTCAATCCATTTATTCTGTTAGTACAGGGACTGAAATGGTTACAAGGTGGACCAAAATGGTTACGAAAGTGAAACCACAGGAATTGAAATCGTAATTTTTAAACTAATGGACTAAAATAGTGATTTTTGACAAACCACATGGACGAAAACATTAATTAACTCTCTTTTAAATAATAAAATCATGAAACTAAAACAAAATTGGAGCTCGAATGGTTAGAATCTATACGTATAATAAAGTAAACCAATTTGAGACACATGGCAATCAATGAGACTATCTAGAATTCTATTTTCCCTCCTAAAATATAATCCCTTTAGTTTTATAGTTAATCCCAAATAGATTTTAATATTTAATATACAAAAAATACTTGCCACATATTAAAACTATTAAATTAATTCATAACTTAATATCATAAGTAATTTCAAATTTTAATCTACATAGTATACGATATCACACTTATAGGCTTATACGAGGTCAATACGTGACCTATACTACACCTATACGATACGATATCACACTTATAGGCTTATACGAGGTCAATACGTGACCTATACTACGCTATACGATACGATATCACACTTATAGGCTTATACGATGTCAATACGTGACCTATACATACACTTATAGGCTTATACGAGGTCCATACGTGACCTATACTACGTTATACGATACGATATCACACTTATAGGCTTATACGATGACGTAACCTATACTACGCTATACGATACGATATCACACTTATAGGCTTATACGATGACGTGACCTATACTACGCTATACGATACGATATCACACTTATAGGCTTATACGAGGTCAATACGTGACCTATACTACAACTATACGATACAATATCACACTTATAGGCTTATACGAGGTCAATACGGGACCTAAACCACACCTATACGATACGATATCACACTTATTGGCTTATACGAGGTCAATTCGGGGCCTAAACCACACCTATCGGCCTATACGGGTGTTATATCGTATCGTATCGTATAGTGTATAGTGTATAGTATAAGTATCGTATAGGTTCCCTGTAGGTCTTGTAATTCATAATATTTGTATTATTTTTAATTTTTATAATTCATAATATTTGTATTATTTTAAATTTTTTAATTTATATTTGTATTATTACCAATAATATTGTTTTCTTATAAATAATTTTCTTTTTTTATAAATAAACAAAGGAATGCACAAAAAAACAAAAAACAAAAATGGAGCTTTATATACATCTTACCTAAATAATTACAACTATCAAAGGTACATCCAAAGTATAAAAAAAAACTTATCTCTACACTTCTTGATAAACATAAAAAAAAACTTTATAACAATAAATTGTATTAACAAAATCCATAAGAAATATACGATTTCAAACACATCCCATAATCTCACCCAATACATCATAACTATTTATCAAAAAAAAAAAAATCAAATGGAAAACAAATCACATCACAAATCAAATATTATAAATCTCAAATCTGGAAGCTACCTCAACTTTCTATCAGATGTGGTAATCTCAAATATTAAAAATCCTAAATTGATTCCTTTTTAATATAACAATTCATGATTTCAAATAGATTTTAATATTTAATATACAAAAAATACTTACCACATACTACGGTAATTTGAAACTCCTTCCTTTTTTAATATAACATTCATGATTTCAAATAGATTTTAATATTTAATAGCAACTTACCCAAATACTAACAACTATCAAAGGTACATGCTAAGAATAAAAAAAACTTATCTCTACACTTCTTGATAAACATAAAAAATCTTTATAACAATAAATTGTGTTAACAAAATCCATAAGTTATATAAGATTTCAAACACATCCCATAATCTCACTCACCATTCATAACTCCATAACTCCTGTTTCCACAATCACACACAAAGAATACTTGAGTTTTCCGTTGATGAAAGAATTTACGGCAACATCAATAATTGGGGCTTTTAATAGAGAGATTCCTAAAATAAGTAATAAGGTTATAAAGAGATTTGGAACAAAAAAATTTAGTTTTCCGGCCAAAAACCCTTTTCCGGCGACCTAATATTTAATCTAATCTAATACAAATAATAATAATATTTAATCTAATCTAATACAAATTCTTATTATTAATTCAATAACCTATTGTTAAACTAAAACTTCAATAGAATCTTAAATCCTAGCTAAACAAGTTTCGAAATTCATAATAATATTAATATGTTTGACTAAATATATTATTGATATATATATAAAATATATTAGAGCCGTCTTATCGAACTCTAAGACATTAATTAATATGTATGATTTGATGGGTTACATTTATATTAACTCATTTATGTCAATATGGTATGTAAATGTCTCTATCTTTGTTTTGCATTTACAGGAAATATCTATGCTATATAGTTTAAATTGTTCAACCCGTGTAACACACGGGGAAGTAACCTAGTTGTTAACTAAAATTGAGTGACCTAGGTGAATCATTAAAGAAATAATATAATTTTTTTTTTTAATTTTTCTAAAAGTTATAAATCGGTTGTTAATTAGGTTTGTAAAACATAGAGAGCTTGAGTTTCAAACTCACTTGTGTATGAACATTAATACACACACATGAACTTTAGGATATATCGACCACCATAGTGTGTGCTAATTAGAGTTCAGCTATAATTTTGTACTCTCTAAATCATTGGCGGAGCTAGCCCATTAATTTAGAGGTATCATAAAGAAATTTTTTACCCAGCAATCAAAAAATAATAAAAAACGATAATAAAAAAATTTGTTTTGGGGCTTAGTCTATGTTTATCAATTGGGCGTCTTTCAATTATATTATACTTAATTTGGGCTTAATTATTATACAACTTTGGTGTTGTAAAATGTTTGGGCTTATAAAAATTTGGAATTTTAATAAATTAAGTATCCTATTTTTTAGGGGTGTCCTTGTATTTGTTCAATGATATCTTTTATATAAAACTGGAAAAGAAATTACAATACGAAAACGGGGTTGAGCCAATAATTTTTCGAATTCATCTTGTTTAAAACTTTTGTACACCTCTACAAACTAAGCACAATTGATGTCTGGAAAAGAAGCTTCATAAAAACAATAATTTTGACAACGTGTTGGACCATTTGGAAGGCTAAAAACGAACTTATTTTCAGCGAAAAAAGGGTAAATTTAGAGGCAATATTTGGAGAGATGTAGGCAATATCCTTATCATTGACCAAATGCAGGGGGAAAAAATCAAACCTGAAGTGAAATAAATGGTTAAAATTTGAAGTTGGTTAGGAAATGACTACTTTTATGTTTTAATTATATGCAACTTTGATGAGGTTTTTTTTAGGTGGTTGGCTAGTTTCTTAGTGACCATTTAAACAATGGGATGTAAAATTTGGTGTGGAATAAAAGTATTGTTTTCCGCTTAAAAAAACTTTTGTACACAACCTAGTCAATAAATGAGCCCAAGACTTTTGTTACATTTCTTCACCAACCCTATCATAAACGATCTCATGTCATCCACTTCTTTATGCAAAGTTGTTCCTAGATATTATATATCTATATTCAATTGTCTTTTTGTGGTGGTTACAAGAACCATCGAGATTAATCTTTTGAGATTATTTTTAGAGCACAATGTTTTTTTTTATTTGATAAAAGTATTTTTATTAAATAGACCAATTCTTACAAAGTGTGGAAAAGGATGAACTTATGAAAGTAAATGCATACATCTACATTATAAGGTTATTATTTTCCTCTATACTCAATTAGTTTTAGCGTGAAATTTAAGTGGACTTACATGTGAACTGGATGCCATTTAGTGTATATGTAAGCCACAGACTTTTATTACATAAAAATTTAATTGATAATTAAGAAAAATACATATTAAATGTTTTTTTTTTATATCAGCCACAATAATTATTTTTATTTACTTACGTAGAATAATAAGCATTACATGTGTTAAGTCATGTTATAATTAAGGGTCAAATCAAATAATGTATCTTATTTTGTGATTTAAAATATATGTTAATAATATATCGTTTGGCTTTGATTTGAAGTGTGATTAAAACTGAATATAAGTTTCAGTTATTGAAAAGATAGAATGTATATATGTTAGAAAAATTATATAGAGTATACATAGTACTTTAATGGTAACTAGTGGAAATGTCCGCGTGTTGCAGCGGGTGTCCCGTCTAATACTAGACTCAATTATGGTGTCCCGTCTAATAACTTGTCATTTTTAATAAGTCTCATAATTACAATATGCCACATCGAGTTGAACCTGACTTAAGAATATACCAAATAAACCACTCAAATTAAATAAAAAGAAAAGCAATTGTATTCAAATTATCACATAAAAAACAAAACGTTATGATGAAATCAACTTCATCATATCTTTACTTTATAAATATTGTTGCCATAGACCAAATCACTTTCTAAAAGAAGGTGAGAAGCTAACAGTATGGTGGGGTGGAATATGACAAGAAAATAAATAGAAAGACAATTGTTTTATATGGGTCAATGAATTAAATGAGTGGATCAAGTGTTATACCAATTGGATCCGTCAATCCCTGTATGGATCAGATCTAGATCAAGACCCAATCCTAACATGCCTAATCTACATAACATAACCATGACTCATTATCATGTAGCAATGCTTTGTCTAACTTGACATCAGCTCAAGATCCCATAAACAACCTTTCACAAAAAAAAAAAAAAAAAAAAAAATACAACTCTACCGAGCAGTTGATAGATATAAAATTTTAAAGGGCGAGTTTGGAGACCCTATTCTTCTCTTACTCAACCATTCTACGATGATGAAAGACAACTCAAGGGACTGAGAAGCGTTGAGCCTTGGGGTCACAATGTGTGTGGTAACGCGAGCTTACATCATCAAAAGTCGTGGGGTTCGATCCACCAACATATTCTGTTATGTAATCTCCAAAGGAATCCATCCTGGATAGCTTCTTTCTTGCTCATGAACATCAAAGAAAGCTCGCAAATACGCCTACAAATTTTAGTATTCCAAATTGGTTGGTTAAAATACTATCTTTAACATATATATTTTTAACAAGCGAGGATAGTATTATGAAAAAACCAACCAACACATACCAAGTTACTAAGGGAGACAACACAAATTGTGACAAGAGAATGGATCAAAATAAGATGTGAACTGTGCGAAGAAACAGTCCCATTCTGTAACATCTTTTAGCATATATGATCACATGAAAGTGAAGTGCAACTGCACGTTGTGGTGGAAGTTTTGTTACAGTAGTGTTATCAAATTTAATTGTCATTTAAACTGAATTACTTTTTGATTCAACAGGTCAAAATTTTCAAGAAAAAAGAGTAGTAATTACTCTCAGTTTCTTGTAGGGGTGCTAAATGGGTCGTGTTCGTGGGTTGACGGGTTCGACCCGACCCGACCTGAACCCAAACTCGACCTGAACCCGAAAATCGTATCATACATATGAACCCAAACACGACCTGAAGTTTTGTGGATTAACCCAAACACGACCCGTTCAACCCGAAATTTTTATTTTTTTTCTAAAATTAATATATTAAAATTTAAATTTATTTAAAAACACAAATGTATATAACACAATTATATTAAATTATAAAATCTTATGCTAATTTCTTTTTTGAAGTTATAGTGGGGAGCCCGCGCGTTGCAGCGGAGTCGACAATACAAACAGGAATATAAATCAAACCTTAAAACGATAAATAAGTGACATATAAGTTGTGTGTATGTGTATAAGCACCGCACTTCATGACAATACAGACATTTAGCAAAATAATTGCATGAAAAAAAAAAAACAAATGCTGCTTTATTAATTGAGTTATGCAACAATGTTAAGCCTTTTACTGTTGGTCAAGGAGCCCAACGACTGTTTATTATCTATCACGCCAGTTGCGTGGCTCATGGAAGGAAGAACCACGGCCCACTAACGAAACCACGAAACGGTGTTCCGTGGGCATGGTGCCGATGTCGGAGAAGGGTCTCACGTTCATGGTACCCCATTACATGTTGGGGAAATTCGAAAATTGCTTGGATAAATCTGAAGTCGTGTAATCACTTTCAGATCAAACAATTGGAGTGGCTACCAATCTTTGATCGGATAAAATCAGATTGATTCTAGATTTCTGTATGAATTTGGTTGAGAGAATTTGAGGGATTTTGACGAACTGTAAAAATTCGTCTAGCGTTTTTCCAAAAAACCGTTTTGGAGCGTATTTGCAGTTTCAACAACTGCTTGCAGTTTCCATTTATGAACAAAAACCACCTTTAGTCCCTCATGTTTCAAAAGTGCATATTTAGCCCGAAATTTAATTTCTGATGCAGCTCGACCCCAGCCAGGGGCTCTGCCCCTTGGACCCCGCCAGGGGCTGCCGCCCCTTGGACCCCGCTTCTCTCGGGGGCGCTGCCCCCGAACCCCCGCCAAGGGGGCGCTGCCCCCTTGAATCCCCCGTTAGTCCCGATGACATTCAAATAAGCGTGCACTCTTATTTGTATGTCACACGCAATCTCAAATTACACTAAAATATCCAACATTACACATTGTTTAGTATTATTATCTCATCTTTAATATGTTGTGAACTCTAGCACATGCATAATCCTAGTATACCTCATACTTCTATTCAAATCATAGTCACAGAATTCGTCCCTGAAGCCACGAATTTCGTATTGGTACGTTTCGTACCATACGGAATTCGTATGAATATTGTACGGATCGAATTCGCGAATTGCATACATCAATTCAGCGTATTTCATACATCAATTCATCGAATTTCATACATCAATTCAGCGTATTGCGATAATGAATTCAGTGAATTCCGTTTTCCAAAGTGGCGAATTTGTAGGTAGAATAAGTATTAGGGTTTGGAAACAGTGCGTATGAAAATACGTAGAATTGGCGGGACTATAAAAAAGCGGGAAAACAGACAGAGAATACTTATGGACGTTTCCATAATTCTCATCAATTACCAAAACCCAGAAATCCATAATCATGTTTATATATCTGCTGATTTCTTACTCAATTTCACACAATCACACCTTCAATTTCACACCTTCACAATCAAATGGCTTTCGGGAAAATCTTGATGAAGAAGACGTTGATAACAGGAAAGGAAAAAGGGCACGTCTAATATGTTTTCTATCTGCTAATATGAATAATATGTTTTGATCATTTGGATTTATGAAATTAGTAATTTTTGCTTTAATTTGTGTATACCGAACCGGACGTAATAGTACACCTAACCGAATTGTACCGGGTCGTACCGAAATGAACCTACCCCCTCCGAACCGAATTCGCACCCACTAGCGAATCGCGAACCCGAACCGCGTACCCGAACCGGAGCGAACCGCGAATTAGGTGACTATGATTCAAATAATTCGAACATGTTAGGCAGTGATGGATACGTGTAGAGGTGCACGAATAACCCGAACCGGGAAAAAAAAACCGAACCTGGGTATTAGAAAACCGGGTTTTTTTTTAAACCCGAACATGACCCTACCCGTAGGGTAGGGACCGGGTATGCATATTTTGTTCAATATCCGAACCAGAACCCGAGTTTTTTTGTACCCGGGTTTTCAACGTACCCAAGTTTCCGTAAAACCAGTACCCGGGTTTTCGTAAATTTTATTTTATTTTCTGCATCTTGCTTGTGATTAAACCCTAAACATCCCACCTAAAAGTCTTGCACCTCTATTATTTGGGGTAGTTCCACAATGGCTGGTTAATTCATCCCTGTCCATACACGAATGAACTAAACTGTTGTACAGAGGATCGAATGAACAACCATAATGGAAAGCAACTTTGATCGAATATGAATCAAGGGTGGAGGTTTGTTGGATCGTTGTGTGACCCGAACGAGTCAATCAGAAGATTTTAACATCAATATCAAAGGCGGAATCAATGATATCGACGTGAATACAGCTAGATTCTCTCTAATTATCTTCCTTTTATTGATTTCAAAGCTTTTACAGATCGTTTGACAAACTGGCAGCACCTCGGCTCTGAATCGGAAAAGTTACAAATGAATCAGCACATCAAGTATTTATAGGGTGAGTAATTTTGCACGAAATTATACATGCGAAATTACCTTTCAAACGAAATTACTTAATTTCGTGTGAAATCACTAATTTCGTATGAAATCACTAATTTCGTATGAAATGACATAAAGGTCATTTCATGCGAAATACCCTCAAATACTGATTTCTCGATTTCCGTGCCCTGGTCTATCTAAACGAATACATGACTCGATACAAGACGAAGTTAACAGACATTCATGCACTAACAAGGTTGACATCATATTGAGATGGCCTTGTCAAAGGGGTTTCTTTTTTCTGTGAACTATTTTCTTATATTGGATTGGATTGGATTAGCAATATCAGGCTTCATGAAAATATTATCTCACTTATTATTATACACAAGATTATTATATGTAACGCCATTAAGACATCTTAGATACTTTTTATCTTTTGTTTGTCAAATATGCTTATAAACACGGAGCCGAACTAATCTCTTCTAACCATAGATTAACAGCACTAACTGACTCTAGCATTTCCACAACTTCTAACAGGAAAAGGTCTTGACATAAGACTTTATTTGACTAAGATCTCTGAGAAAAATAAGCGATAAAGAGTCATGTTACCTAGAAATGGCCCTTTCCCCATAACCTTGTGTTCATTGGCTACATGGTTAAAGTAATAATGAACACAAGTATAGAGCTGTAATTACCTGAACACCCTTCCTCAATTCATTATTCTCTTCAGTCAAGCAGTCAACGCGACACTGAAGAATGCTGATCATCGCTTGGGCTCGCATCACTTCAATCTTCAAAGTCTCCTTCTCCATCGACGCATTTAAAATCTCATTTTCCAAATTACTAATGAATTTCAGATACCCTGGAGGCACCGATTTCTCAAGGGTAGAGGCGTCAAATGACGGCTAGGAATCATAAAGAAATCATTAACACACCTGCGAAAATTTGGGTTTTAATGGAAGTCAGATTCCAAAAGGCTGTGGCTGCTGATGCTGCAACTATTTTCTTGTGAGAACACCCACTCCATGCTTCCATTATCCAAGTTTTCAGACATTCACCTGAAAACATGAGGGCAACCGTAGCAGATCGGTTAATCGAGTTCCGAACATGGAGGTTAAGAATGGTGACCACAATCACACCCAAAGCTATGAACACAGCAGCACCAATAGCAATAATCACAGAGATACTAAGTATGATCCTTTTGTGACTCATGTTCAATGATGTTGACCCGTGGTCTGAATGAGATGGGTTCGGGTTCAGGACTATCGGCTTCGGGTGTCCACCCGGGCGTGATTCGTTGACTATTGACCCGCAGAAAGATGGATTATCAGACACCGAAGAAAGTGGTATGGTGTTGTAAAAACCACCAAGAGGAAGGTCGCCTTCAAGTTCATTATGTGACATGTTAAACGTGACAAGGTTCGTTAGGTTTGAGAGCTCTTTCGGTAAACTTCCCGAGAGGTGGTTGAAAGATAAATCAACGTATTCGAGTTCGGTTAACTTCGCGATATCTACTGGGATCATACCGATAATGTTGTTTTGAGACAAACTCCTGCACGCGCACAAACAAATAATAAGTTTTAATCAACTTTTTAACATGTATTAAAACACAATCATATTGAGAAATGATCAAGACTTACAGAGTGGTTAGATCCGACAAGTTTTGAATCTGGTCCGGGATCAAGCCGATCAAGAAGTTATTCTCGAGCCGTAGTTCTTCCAACAAACCTGCTCCACCGATCTCATTCGGAATGCTGCCGTTAAGCGAATTATGGCTTAAATCAATGACATTTGCAGCTTTCAATCCACCCAAACTCGACGGAACCGAACCAACCAAACTGTTGCTCGACATGTTCAGAACAACCAACCTACTAAAATTACCAATCGACGACGGGATCACACCCGAAAACGAATTCGAAGACAAATCCAACATTTCAAGACTCTCAAAACCCGCAGCAGTCTCACCAAACTCAACATTCCCAGTAAATATTTTGAAAATTTTATAAAAGGTGAGAGCACTAAATAAATAAAGTGAACCTTTTTTTTCATCTGATCTGGATCCGAAAGGTTTGGATCCTACCAAAACCTACAACAACAGAAATACAACACATAATCAACAATTTACTAATCATACATATAACGATCTATGAGTAAAACATGTGAAACACCATTGCACACATCTTAACTACAAACACAAAAACAAGCTGTGTAACATGTTTATGCACATTTCCATTGAAATTCAAATTAGTCGTTCATCCTACTTTAAACCAATAATAATACCTGAAATGGTTGTATTTCAGAATGAAAGCAAATGGGAGTCCAAACGACAATATCATCTGCCACAATAACAAATAGCTGTTAACAAGAGATGCTTTTGGAATTGTTAAAATAATATGAATAATCACCTAACAAATACTATGAATAATCACTAACCGATGCTATAATAATCAACTTTGTAGCTCCCAGCCGACCCGCCATTGAGAGCAAACATTAGGCTAGGGACCCTGGCTAAACACCTGGTTAAGAAGTTTCTGAGCCATGGATTCATTCTTAGGTCAAGAAACCCCTAAAATCAGCAATTGAAACTATCTTAAAACAGAAATCCTATTTCAAACAAATCAATCATCAATCATACAACAACAACAGATACTTACAAGCCACAATTGACGTGACCACTGGCTCCGATCATTAACAATCTCCCAAGCCACAGACACAATATCTTCATTAGTCACCAATTTAGGTACGTTTTCGAAACCGCTTCTCGCCTTCTATCCGTTTATCTTCTTCACGACACTCAAATTGAAATACAACATTGTAGATATTGTATAAAGAACATAAACAACAAACCCTAGCCTTCATATAACTTAATTAATGGCCATCAAATACATCTTGATTATATTAAAAAATAGAATGAAAAAGCAAGAAAGGGACAAAGAAATAACCGACAACTACTAAAAACCATCCGCTCATTCAAAACGAATTGATGATTATTTAACACTTTGCCCTAAATCTGTACAAAGGAAAGCAATGAGTACATACTTGAATGTTGCCTCTAAATCCGTCTTAGCTTAATTTTTAGATCTGTAGTCGTGGTTTTAATCGTCGCCAGAACAACCACACCATTGGAGCACCACCATCGTAGTTTGGATTTGTTAAGATAGAGAGAGTAGGAAGATGAGAAATGAATTGTACCATCCATTATAATCACCACTATGGCAGTTATAGCCATAAACAAAGAAACTGAAGAGGTGGTATAACAGACAATGAATGCGGCATTTAATCCTGTTGCAAAATCTCAGTTTTAGCCCTAAGGCGTCTTAAAAATAAATCCAGATCTCTATTGTACTGGCTTGCACACTCTTGTATATCATGCTTCAAAACTTGTACTTGTAGTAAAATTACAATCTTGTCCATCACTTTTCCTTTATATAGTATTATAGATAATTATGGCATAAAATACACACCCCATTTAACTTATAACATAAAATAAGTTGTAAGAAAAATATAATATAATATAAATGTGTTAAACGGGTCAACCCGACAACCTGATCGGGTTGACCCGAACCCGACCCGTTAACCTAAACGGGTTCACCGGTTCAACCTGAAACTGACCCAAACCCAAACCCGTTAATTAAGCTCAAAGAAATCACACCACAAAACATTGAGTCAAGACGACACATACCACAACTTCAGAATTATGGGGAAAATGAAACGATAGGCTTTTCTCACTGTCTGTACAACTCAATTGCAAACCCATCCAACACCCATCAACGAGGTCAATACTTAAAAGGCCTACTTTCATATAGCATGATTTCAAGCTAACGGTTGAGATAAACTGAGCTCTCTCTCCTAAACTTATGTTAGGTGATTTCTCCCGTGAAAAATGAAGAAAATCAACAGGAATCTTCCCCATTAAACAGTAACCATCATTTGCTGCCAAGCATGACCAAATTATAGATAAGAAATCGATACAAGAAACTGAGCACTGAAGATGATATATCGTATATGCCTATGATAATATGAAGTATATTGATGTGTGTAAAATGCAAAATATAAATTACATCAAATGAGGCATAAAACTAACCCCTTTTTAGTACTAATGTTGGAAAAAGTGTGCTTTTGTCTTCCTTTTGTATTTTCAGGACCAAATGAACTTAAATGAACAAAAGGAACAAATATGCAACAAAAACTAACATAAATACAAAGAAAAGGAATAAACGTGGCATGCCTGACCACTCGACAGCATCTTCCCAAGCAAAAACAAGAAATAGAAGGCTGGCCACTGCCCCGTGCCCACTGAGCACGGGGGGCGTGGTCAGATGTCTGCAGAAAGGACAAAGCTGTAGAAGCTTCTATTGCCCACCACGGGGGCGTGCCCACTGAGCACGGGGCGTGGTCAACGCTAAGATTCGCAGAATCTAGCAAATCTTGGTAGTACAGATACGTTTCTTCACACGTGGCCGTGTCCAGCAAACACGTGGCCGCGTGGAGCCTAATGCAAACAAGAGCAATTAATGAAGGAAGAGAAAGAGGATGGCCATGGGGGCATGTCCGGCGGACACGGGGCCGTGGCCGGGCTTCTGTTCAGGCTATAAATAGAGGTGCTTGGTTCACTTCAAAGGCATCCCTTGGCAAACCACCTCTCTCCCACTTCACCACCACTACAACACCCACATCCACCACCATCATCCATCATCCACCTTAGAGTGCGTGTAGTAGTCTCGGGATCCAAGATTGATCGTAAGAGTTCTTGTCAATCAAAGGCCATGTTTGGCTAAGTATCGTACATCACTTGGTGAAGACAAGTATTTAATGTATTACTTTTGATTTTTAATCTTTTTTCACTTTTTATTTGGTTTTGTATTAATGACTTTAATAACTAGTTTCTTATGTTGAAGGTGAAACTTCTTTATCATTTGTCCGTGGTGTCTTGTCATTACTTTACTGTCTGTATAAAGTAAAAGATTTTCACCATTCATATCTCTACGATCTATACAGAGATATGTTGGCTACCTGGTCGGGGGTTAAGGGAATGGTTTAGTAAGGTTCTTGCCTTGTTCAGTGTATAGATCCTGCAAGGACCTGGGTCAAGCTTACTAGGACCTCCTTCAATACCCACTGGTATTGGATGGCGGGGGTGAGAATGGCTTGATCCCCTCATATGTAAACTACTATTAATACATTAAACCGGCTACTTGGGATTGTATCCCTGCTGACTCAAACCATTTAGCCGAGGGTAACGTCGCCTTCAAAAGAGGGGCCTACCACTTTTCGCATTAATAACTTAATTAATTGTCTTCCAATATTCCGACCCTTTGGGATTGTATCCTTGCTGACTCAAACCACTGGGTTGAGGGTAACGTCACCTTCAAAAGAGGGGCCTACTACTATAACTAAGATAATCTCTTAAAAAGTGCAAAAGTGCGGAAACCATCAAAGGATACATTAAAGGCGAGTCGGATCCAAGTGATTCATCTTGTCTATCTGTTTTATTTTTATTTTTATTTTTCAGCATTTTAGTTTTTATTTTTCATGATTAAAACATTTTCTAAAATTTTTGATTTGATTAGACGTTGAGGATAAACCGGTACTAAAAGCTCCTGTGTCCTTGGACGACCTCGGTATCTTACCAACGCTATACTATGCTCACGATGGGTGCACTTGCCCATGTGTGTGTTTAGTGTTAGTAGAATATCGTGTTTTATAAGTTTAAAACTTGACTAATGTGTAAAATGGGCTTAAAATATTAATAATATATATTACACATAACACACACAAAGTTTTTGGCGCCGTTGCTGGGGACACAAGGATTTTAAGAAAGTTAGGAATCAACGCCCTAATCGTTTTTCTTGTTTTTCTGTTTTTTTAGGATTTTTTCTAGATTTTTCAGCTTCTGCAGAGCTCAGCACGGGGTTGTGCCCGCTGAACATGCCCCCGTGCCCAATCTTTGGTACTGGCAATCCTGTTTTAAGTCAGACAGTAGCTGAACACGGGGCCGTGCCCACTGAACACACCCCCGTGCCCAAGTTTCAGATACTGAAAACAGAACAGTAAGATCCCGACGGTTGGTAATTTCTGACACAAACATGAGTGATACTGATCATTTTTACTTTCGCTCCTCTTATGGTGTGTGGTGTCAAATATGTGGTGGAACTCATGAAGATTTAAAATGTTATTTTTAAAATTACACTCCCCACTATATAGACCCATCGTTTTCCTGTAGCCTTAAGATGGGCGAAAGTAAAAACAATCCCTATCTCTCCCTCGAATGCTCTCAATCATCTCTTCTAGATGATATGATTCTCGAAGAATTATTTCAAATGGAAGAAGTAATTCTCCAATTGATAAAAGAACTTGAGACGGAAATAAATAATTCATCTCAAGACAACGATCAAGGAGAATTATTGAGATCGCATTCGGAATATAACAACATCGTTGCTCCCGAAAGCACCTCTAACTCTTGTGAGGACTTGAGTGATAGTCATCCCTGTGTCGATTGTGCCGTGAAGGACTCTCCATCGGTCTCCACCGATGCATACATAGACCTGAGCGATTCGATATATACCTTCTTTAACGAGAGCCCGGATACGGGAAATAAAGGTTGGTCTCGCCCACCGGTATTTAGCTTAGGATTCACCCTTTCTGATAACCTCTTGCGTTTTTGTCTAAATCAATGGCAATTAAGGTACCTCAGGCACTTCGGTGTTGTTCCGTCCAGTAAGGAACCGCTCGATCTAGATAAATTCCTTGAAAATAAAGACATAACTTCATAAAAACCTCTAGCCACGGGGCCGTGTCTAGGTCAACACGCCCCCGTGCCCACCTGAAGATTTGTGTCTGACCTTAAGTCAGAATACGGACAAAATGTGTCAGGCTCTTGTCTGACCATGGGGCCGTGTCCAGCCGACACGGGGCCATGGTCAGTGTGCTATCATTTTCTATAAATGCAGCAAGATTCCTTCACACTGTAAGACCCTTACATTCACTTTCTAATTCACACTATACATATCGCAATTAATATTAAAACATTGAATTAACGAATTTTATATAACGTTCCAAACCTTCAAAAGACGTTCACTAACGTTTCAAAACCATATTGTTAAAACAAATCATACTTAACTTTTAAAACATGCAAACCATATTTACAAAAGTTTGATAACACAACACTATAGTGTTGTGTGACAAAAGTAATAGTTTTCATTTGCGGAAGCTCCATTTTAGCATGTGTTCGGTTCTCTCACAAGGCTTGATCATCATTCGCAAGTCTATTCCTTTACC
Organism: Helianthus tuberosus; assembly: GCA_030545235.1. Lineage (NCBI taxonomy): Eukaryota > Viridiplantae > Streptophyta > Magnoliopsida > Asterales > Asteraceae > Helianthus > Helianthus tuberosus. Next base: position 36,567 of record JARYGA010057243.1, on the reverse strand, counting down.
TATAACCAAAATTTATCAAAACATTAGTTAATTGAGCTTACAATGTGGTTTAACAAGTTCATAAAGTCAAAACACATCAATCAAACATGTTTTGCAGGTCTGAGCTTTTGTCGCGGGGCGCGACGGAGGAAGGCCACATCGTTCGTGGGCCGCGAGACACCGGGTTTCTGTCGCGTATCGTGACAACATGGTTAATCCAACGAGTTTGTTTTGAATCCTGCATTTTCCAGCTATGATGTCTTTTACGAAAACGTTCATAACTTGTTCATTTCTAGTCCGATTTGGGTCACGTTTCTTTCTACATGACCGTAATCAGATCATCTATATTATGAAATAAAATTCCAACATATGACTGAACAATTTTTCATAATTTGAACCCTCGGTTTATAGTAATTATCATAATTATTCGACCCGTTCCAATTCATGAACCATAAAATCTACTTATGAGCTCAAAACCTCTATAAGCATTTACACATCAACATATTTGTATTCTATGACACAATATATTAAAACTCAAGTGCCATTAACAAAGTATATACGTCTTAATCAACCCGTTTATCCAAATTAGCGACATTCATCTCTTTAACTTACCAAAGTTCAATACTTTGGTGATTTTGACCTGTTTGATTTCACTTAGCGAAATCCATCGTCTTTTTAGAATCAAACATGTAGTATTCGAGTCAATTTGACCCATTTAAACTTTTAAGTGGAATCCACCACTTTCATCATTTCTATAATGTCGAAATTTCTACTTATTCTTGTTTGGTTACTACAAACGAAATCCATCGTTTTAGTACTATCCAAACGTTATAACGAATTGATTATCATTCAACAACTAAACATAAAAGTTCTAACAAGATATTACGAAGCGCATAGCCGCGTACCTTTAGAGCTTTCCCTTTAAACGGTTATCCGTCCCGCCTTGCACACTTAACGATCCACCCAAATTACCTATAGAATTTAATTCGAATATATCGCTTAGAACTCATGGTTCAATATTCACCATATGATACTCTTGGTAAATCAATTAAGCGATTATTTCGTATTTTTCAATATCTCTAATTCACTTAGACATTTCATCGAACATCTTAAGGGTATAATCATCATAATATCATTATCATGTTTATGATTAACTAATTAACCATATCAAAACGTCATTTGCATACTAATATGACTAGAACATCAAAAGAATTGACACTTGAACTTGCATCATAGCTATCAATTAACATCAATATCACAAGAATTCAAGTAATTTTCACAAAACCCATATCACACCTATATGACAAACATTGAAACTAATAGGTTAAGACATGAATTGATCAAATTATTGTCTAAGACTTATTCCTAGACTTATATTCATCCTAATTTACCCATAACCTCACTCAATTCTTTACTAATTTCAATTTCAAGAAATCACCAATCTAAGAATTTTAACATACCTTGTGATCTACTAAGTATGATGATCACAAATTCAGCCTTGAAATTATTAGAACATGTGTAAACATGTTCGGCTCGTCAATTCCAGTTTTAGGATCGGTTCGCAACCGAAAGTCGTGAAGTTTGACTTTTGCGTTGACTTTCTATTATGAACCGAATTAGATTAGTTTGCTACTGATTTTAGGTTCCGTTATGATCATAATTTAATGTAGCATAACCCCATAATGTTATATTACACAATCATATTAGAAATATGAGTTTTTGCACATGTTCGTTAATATGCTTAAATTTGACTATTATGCCCTTATGTTATAAAAACGAGATTTTTGAAAATATGAGAGGATAAAAACCTTTATTACTGATATATAAGTATGTCCACAAAATTTGACATCAGTTTATGGTCTCAAAACTAAAGTTATGCAAGATAGCGTAAAATGAAACTTTTTGTTAATTAAAAGACATTTTTAGCATAAGTCATGTTTAAACCCAAATTTTGGCACCAAACTCATTACCCACTATTATGATATAGTTTTTAGGGATTTTTGAAATTTTTTGTAACATCCCGAAAATACAAAACTTTATATTAAAATTATAAAGTTTAAATAAACAAGAATTTATCTAACTAGGAAATTATAACCTAGTTAACTATGAGTCTATGAATAACTAGAATTAAGGTTAGAATAACCAAACTATAAGTTAAATAAAAGTAGAAGGTCCAATATTGTTAAAATTGAAACTAGTGTTATTAGTTTTGATTTTAAATAAACCAAACACCCCATTTGAAGGGGGTCTGGTCGATCAAGAAACACAGGGGGCGACACCCACACTATCACAACCCTAAATTCTACTAAACTCTCAAATTGAAGGCTCAAATCATGTTGTAATCGAAATCTGAACATAGAATCGTGATCTCCTCGTCAAGGAGGTCATAAGGTATGTCAAATTAGGTTGTTTTGATACAACTCAAATTCTTGCATGTGATTGAAATCGAAGGTTGAGCTTGATTATGTGTTGTAAAACATGAAATTGGAAGTAATGTTAAGTCTAGGGACAAACCCTAGATGATTTCTTGTCAAAATCTTGCATGTTAGTTGTAAGGATCAAAATCACTATAGTGGGTGATTAGTAAGTTAGTAGAACTTGATAAACACTAGGATTAAGACTCTTGTTCTAGTGAAAACTGAAATTGTGAGATAATCTCTGAAATTGTTGATGTTAGAATATGTGTATATTGTCTAATTGAAGTTAATTTGAGTGATAATTTCAAGTTATGAACTTGGTTTAGATCATGTAGAAATCTGACCCGCAAGGTGTTTGATAAAACGCCTAAATGAGGGTTAAAATGTTAAAGATTGCTAAAAACGCAGATTTGCATATGTTATGAATTAATGCGTTAAAGCTTATGAAAGAGTTCTAATCTTGTTATGAATTGAACTCTTTAGGCAAGGAATCCGGAACGTCAAGTGGACACGCCGGAAGTGATACCCGTGGAAAAGGTGTGCTTTAAAGGTACGTGGCTTTAGCCCCGTTAAAATTATGTGTAAATAATTAGTTTTGTTGTGTGAAAGGTTTTGTAGTGAAATGGATACGTTTGATGCGTTGTTAAAGTGGCAAAGTACACTCGACCATCAAACGGGTCAAAGTAAAGACTTGGTATTTAGTTTGGCTAGTCAATGAAGTGATGGTTTTCACTAAATAGCCAAACAGGTCAAAATGATGTTTTCAAAAGGATCACGAGAGTAGAGACTTGAAAGTATTATACCTCGATAATTGATGAATTGTACCATACCAATGATTTAGTGATATTAATCCAAGTATAAGAACCCGGAATATGGGTCAAACAATAAATGTTAAATGAAAAAGGGCTGTTTGAAACGGAAGGCTTGAATTCCGAAGAAACAAGTATTAGCCCTAAAGGAATCGCAAAGCCATGGAATTGGCGCGAATACACCAAGTATGTGAGCCCGGGTAATTGGGTAATTATGTCTAAAAGGTCTTAAGGAATGAAAAGAGGTGCTATCCACTTACACTAATGGGTTGGATAATGGAAATTAGGAAATTGTGAACCAATTGCCAGTATCTCGGTTTCCGCGATATGAAATTTACATGGTTGAATCCGTAATTTTATTACGAACTCGTAGGAAAAAGAATCGGCTAAAACGGATAAGTGAGTAAAAAGTTATGATCTTTAAAAGTTGGAAAATAGTTAAAAGGCATGAATGCAGAGTCCACCGTAAATTACGGTTCCACCGTAATTTACGGTGGAGATCAAGATGTTACGGTGAGAAGCTCCTGTCTTACGGCAGAACCAGGGACATTCCAGGTCTACCGTAACTTACGGTGACACCGTAAGTTACGGTGGAACCCAGAAAAATCATATTTTGTTTGTTACTTTGCGTTGTTAGAATTCGTTTATACATAATGTATTAATGTCAAAACTAATGTTTTTAGTGTTTGACCCTAGGTATGGATGAGTTTCTCCCGGATGGTGATCAAGCACTTTTCAAGAACCGAACACGCATTTTGAAGCTTCCGCACTAATCTTGTCTAGACTTAATTATGTTGTAAATACTTTTGTTAATCATGTTCCAAATCCCTTAAACTAGTGGTTAGTTTACTAGCAAGGGTTAACTTTTAACTTGTTATGCACTATCGTACAATGTTTTGGTATTATGATAGGTAGGTATGGTCCTTAAAAGAAGAAAAAGTTTTTGTAAACTCTGATTTGTATTTTAATCAATATAATTGTTAATTATATTCCGTTCAAATATCAAGGGTGTTACAAGTTGGTAATCAGAGCCCAAGGTTGTTAACAAGTGTTCGGTTCAAGCTTGATCAAACATCCGGTAAGAGTTAATTGTTCTAAAGTAGAGTTACTAAGTATAAAAAGGGAGGTAATGAATGGAAAATGCATGGGAAGAGCGTGTTAACACACTCAAACCCGAAAAGTGCATTAAATAAGAACGGTGAAAACAAATTATGAACTTGAATAAACCGAAGTAAATAAGTCATACGTCATAGATGAAATGTTTAACGCTTAATGTAAACATTTCAGTTAAAGATGACGGATAAAGGTAATGATGATGCGGTGCCAAGAGTCACCGAGCAAACGAGAGAAGTGATTGCTGAGGAGGTAGGAAAAGCAATCGAAAACAGTTTGTCGGGTTTCATCGACAAAATCCAAACCACGGTATTATCAGTGGTGGAAGAAAGAATCAAGAAATTGGAGGATAATACCAATTTAGCAAAGGAGAAGTCGGGAGGACGAAAATCTTGTTCTTATAAAGAGTTCATGGCGTGCAAACCACCCATTTACAATGGGGAGGTTGACCCGATCATATGTCAGCGGTGGCTAAGCGATATGGATGGGGTGTTCGGAAGGACTCATTGTGATCCGGATGATTACGTAGCCTATGGCACGGGTCAGTTAAGGGGTCAAGCGAAAGACTGGTGGGATAACAAGAAGAAAGAAATTGGAAGCGAAGCGGCTAAAGCTATGACATGGGACGAGTTTAAGACGCCGTTCCTTAAACATCACAGTCCCAAGGCAGTCATTAACAAGATCAAGGAAGAATTCATGCAGCTTCGACACAAAGGTGAATCTATTGATAAAATCACGGGAATGTTCATGGATAAGATGAAGTTTTGTGATGAATTGATAACGAATGACGAGCAGAAAATATATTATTATTATAATATGTTGAGTGCCGAGTATAGGGAGTTTATGACTCCTTCAAAGTATGAGACTCTCACCGAGATTATAAACGTTGCTCGGGAACGAGAGATAGAGTTGAAGAAACAGATTGAAAGAGGTGAAAGAAGGGCTCAGATAGTCAATCCAAGCCCAACGAAAAAGGCGCGCACAACAGAATCCTCAAAGAAACAAGAAGGTAAAGGCGGGTCATCAAACTGCAAGATATGCGGGAAGGGGCACAAAGGTGAGTGCCGGTTCAAGGACAAACCGTGTCCTATATGTGGGAAGACGGGGCACACGGCTGCATTGTGCCCGAGAAAGGTGTCGGTGTGTTACAAATGCTACCAACCGGGTCACAAGAAATCTGAGTGCCCGGAGTTGGTTGGAAAGAAAGATGACAAGAATACACACACTGAGACACCAAGAGCAAAGGCAAGATCTTTCCAGTTAACAGCAATGGAGGCAAAAACAGAGCCCGATGTGGTCTCAGGTATATTTGCCATAAATTCAATTCCTGCATATGTGTTATTTGATATGGGTGCGAATAAATCCTTTGTTTCACATGGATTTATTCGACATCCTTCTTTTGTACTAACAAAATTGCCTATGCCATTAGAGGTAGAAATAGGTGATAACAAAAGTTTTCTTGTGTGTGATGTATGTTGAGATTGCAAAATAAGCGTTGATGATGAGGAATATTTAATAGACTTGATCCCTATGTCAATGGGGGAATTTCAAGTAGTGGTAGGGATGGATTGGTTATCCCGACATCATGCAAAGGTGATATGTTTCCGCAAGGAGATACAGTTGACATCTCCAAGTGGAAAGCAAGTCACCATCTATGGCGAAAAAGGGGGCAGTCCCGTTATGTGCTCAATACTAAAAGCTCACAAACTTATGAGGCGCAGATGTAAAGCATTCATGATATACGCAAACGAACCTAATGAAGAGACGCCAAAGATGAAGGACGTACCAGTGGTACGTGAATACGCTGATGTATTTCCGGAAGATTTACCGGGAATACCGCCAGAACGGGAGGTAGAGTTCGGGATCGAATTGGTTCCGGGCGCAAAACCCGTGGCCAAGGCGCCGTATCGACTCGCGCCATCAGAATTACAAGAATTGATGTCACAAATTCAAGATCTACTGGACAAAGGGTTTATCCGGCCTAGTGTGTCTCCATGGGGCGCACCAGTATTATTCGTAAGGAAGAAGGACGGGAGCATGCGTATGTGCATTGATTACCGGGAGTTGAACAAACTCACGGTAAAGAATCGATATCCGCTTCCAAGAATTGATGACCTATTTGACCAATTACAAGGTGCAAGTTGGTTCTCAAAAATCGACCTCAGATCGGGGTATCATCAGTTGAAAGTCAAGGAGGAAGATGTACCGAAAACGGCTTTCCGTACACGGTACGGACATTACGAGTTTCTCGTGATGTCCTTTGGGTTAACCAATGCACCCGCGGCTTTCATGGATCTCATGAACCGGGTTTGCAAACCCATGCTAGACAAGTCAGTGATAGTGTTCATTGGGGATGACATCTTGATATACTCCAAGAATGAAGCAGAACACGCAAGTCATTTGCGTGAAGTGTTGGAGACGCTCAGGAAAGAGAAATTGTATGCAAAATTCTCAAAATGTGCCTTCTGGTTACGAGAGGTGCAATTTCTTGGGCACATCATTAGTGCAAACGGGGTGTTAGTAGATCCTACAAAGATAGAAGCTGTGTCAAGATGGACTCCACCGAAGAATCCTTCGGAAATCAGAAGTTTCTTGGGGCTTGCGGGTTATTATCGGAGATTCATACAAGATTTCTCCAAAATTGCTACGCCATTGACCAAACTAACCCGTAAGGATGAAAAGTTTATTTGGGCCGAGGATCAAGAAAGGGCGTTCCAAACGCTCAAGGAAAAATTGACCCATGCACCGGTATTGACATTACCGGACGGAACGGAGGATATGGTAGTTTACTCGGATGCATCGCATTCGGGACTTGGCTGCGTTTTGATGCAGCGGGGCAAGGTTATAGCCTATGCCTCGAGACAGCTAAAGACTCACGAGAAGAGATATCCTACCCATGACCTCGAGTTGGCAGCAGTGGTGTTTGCCTTGAAGATATGGAGGCATTACTTGTATGGGGTGAAGTGCACTGTCTTTACCGACCACAAAAGCTTAAAGTATTTCTTCGATCAGAAGGAATTAAATATGAGGCAGAGGCGCTGGTTAGAAACTGTCAAAGACTTTGATTGTGAAATACATTACCACCCCGGAAAGGCTAACGTATTGGCAGACGCGTTGAGCCGAAAGACGGATTATATGCCTATTCGAGTACGATTGATGCAACTAATTGTGACATCGGGTTTGCTTGAACAAATCCGAAAATCTCAAATTGAAGCAATCAAGGAAGAATATGTGAAGAAGGAAAGGATAGTTGGGCAGCTAAAAGACCTGGAGGATGATAACCAAGGATTGAAAACTCGATTTGGGAGAATTTGGGTTCCAAATACGTGTGGGGCCAAGGTGCGTCTACTCGACGAGGCCCATAAATATCATTATTCAATTCATCCGGGGTCGACCAAAATGTATAATGACTTAAAACAAAACTATTGGTGGCCCGGAATGAAAAGAGATATTGTGAAATATGTGGAGAAGTGTCTGACTTGTTTACAAGTCAAAGCGGAGCACCAAAAGCCATATGGTAAGTTGCAACCGCTGGATATCCCAGTTTGGAAATGGGAACAAATCACGATGGATTTGTTAACCAAATTGCCCAAAACCAATCGCGGATTTGATGCTATATGGGTAGTCGTGGATAGATTGACAAAAAGTGCTCACTTCATTCCGATTCGTGAGACTTATACATCCGAGAAGATGTCGGAGGTGTACACCAATGAGATCATAGCACGTCACGGAGTGCCGATATCCATTGTGTCAGACAGAGATACTCGGTTTACCTCTAAATTCTGGCGCGAATTCCAAGAACAAATGGGAACTAAACTGTTCACTAGCACTGCTTATCATCCGCAAACTGATGGGCTAAGTGAGAGAACGATACAAACGTTGGAAGATATGTTGCGGGCTTGCATCATCGACTTCGGGGGTAGTTGGGATGTCCATCTACCCTTGGTCGAATTTTCATATAACAATAGCTATCAATCGAGCATTAAAATGGCCCCGTATGAGATGTTATATGGTAGAAAGTGTCGAACCCCGGTATGTTGGGGAGAAGTGGGACCACGAGGACTAGCACCTACCGATATAATCCGAGCTACGAATGAGAAAATCGACATGGTCCGAACTCACCTAAAAGCAGCTCAGGATCGACAAAAGTCGTATGCGGATAAGTGAAATAGGCCAATTGAGTTTCAAGTGGGCGATAAGGTAATGCTGAAAGTATCTCCGTGGAAGGGAATCATACGGTTCAGAAAAAGAGGGAAATTGAGCCCGAGATTTATTGGGCCGTTCAGAATCACCGAACGGGTTGGTAAAGTTTCATATCGTCTTGAACTACCCGATGAGTTGAGTGGGATTCATAGCACATTCCACGTGTCACATCTCCGAAAATGTTTAGCGGATGAAACCGCACGCATTCACTATGATGTTATCGAGGTGGATAACAGCCTCAACTATGCAGTTAAGCCAATTGCGATATTAGATCGTAAGGAGAAGAGTTTGAGGAGCAAGGTAATTAACCAAGTGAAGGTTAAATGGGAACACAGGAAGGGTGCGAATACCACATGGGAGTCCGAAGAAGAAATGCAACGGCTCTACCCTAAATTATTTGGTACGTATTACGGTTTCGGGGACGAAACCCCTTTTAAGGGGGGTGGACTTGTAACATCCAGAAAATACAAAACTTTATATTAAAATTATAAAGTTTAAATAAACAAGAATTTATCTAACTAGGAAATTATAACCTAGTTAACTATGAGTCTATGAATAACTAGAATTAAGGTTTGAATAACCAAACTATAAGTTAAATAAAAGTAGAAGGGCCAATATTGTTAAAATTGAAACTAGTGTTATTAGTTTTGATTTAAAATAAACCAAACACCCCATTTGAAGGGGGTCTGGTCGATCAAGAAACACAGGGGGCGACACCCACACTATCACAACCCTAAATTCTACTAAACTCTCAAATTGAAGGCTCAAATCATGTTGTAATCGAAATCTGAACATAGAATCGTGATCTCCTCGTCAAGGAGGTCATAAGGTATGTCAAATTAGGTTGTTTTGATACAACTCAAATTCTTGCATGTGATTGAAATCGAAGGTTGAGCTTGATTATGTGTTGTAAAACATGAAATTGGAAGTAATGTGAAGTCTAGGGACAAACCCTAGATGATTTCTTGTCAAAATCTTGCATGTTAGTTGTAAGGATCAAAATCACTATAGTGGGTGATTAGTAAGTTAGTAGAACTTGATAAACACTAGGATTAAGACTCTTGTTCTAGTGAAAACTGAAATTGTGAGATAATCTCTGAAATTGTTGATGTTAGAATATGTGTATATTGTCTAATTGAAGTTAATTTGAGTGATAATTTCAAGTTATGAACTTGGTTTAGATCATGTAGAAATCTGACCCGCAAGGTGTTTGATAAAACGCCTAAATGAGGGTTAAAATGTTAAAGATTGCTAAAAACGCAGATTTGCATATGTTATGAATTAATGCGTTAAAGCTTATGAAAGAGTTCTAATCTTGTTATGAATTGAACTCTTTAGGCAAGGAATCCGGAACGTCAAGTGGACACGCCGGAAGTGATACCCGCGGAAAAGGTGTGCTTTAAAGGTACGTGGCTTTAGCCCCGTTAAAATTATGTGTAAATAATTAGTTTTGTTGTGTGAAAGGTTTTGTAGTGAAATGGATACGTTTGATGCGTTGTTAAAGTGGCAAAGTACACTCGACCATCAAACAGGTCAAAGTAAAGACTTGGTATTTAGTTTGGCTAGTCAATGAAGTGATGGTTTTCACTAAATAGCCAAACGGGTCAAAATGATGTTTTCAAAAGGATCACGAGAGTAGAGACTTGAAAGTCTTATACCTCGATAATTGATGAATTGTACCATACCAATGATTTGGTGATATTAATCTAAGTATAAGAACCCGGAATATGGGTCAAACAATAAATGTTAAATGAAAAAGGGCTGTTTGAAACGGAAGGCTTGAATTCCGAAGAAACAAGTATTAGCCCTAAAGGAATCGCAAAGCCATGGAATTGGCGCGAATACACCAAGTATGTGAGCCCGGGTAATTGGGTAATTATGTCTAAAAGGTCTTAAGGAATGAAAAGAGGTGCTATCCACTTACACTAATGGGTTGGATAATGGAAATAAGGAAATTGTGAACCAATTGTCGATATCTCGGTTTCCGCGATATGAAATTTACATGGTTGAATCCATAATTTTATTACGAACTCGTAGGAAAAAGAATCGGCTAAAACGGACAAGCGAGTAAAAAGTTATGATCTTTAAAAGTTGGAAAATAGTTAAAAGGCATGAATGCAGAGTCCACCGTAAATTACGGTTCCACCGTAATTTACGGTGGAGATCAAGATGTTACGGTGAGAAGCTCCTGTCTTACGGCAGAACCAGGGACATTCCAGGTCTACCGTAACTTACGGTGACACCGTAAGTTACGGTGGAACCCAGAAAAATCATATTTTGTTTGTTACTTTGCGTTGTTAGAATTCGTTTATACATAATGTATTAATGTCAAAACTAATGTTTTTAGTGTTTGACCCTAGGTATGGATGAGTTTCTCCCGGATGGTGATCAAGCACTTTTCAAGAACCCTTAAACTTCCGCACTAATCTTGTCTAGACTTAATTATGTTGTAAATACTTTTGTTAATCATGTTCCAAATCCCTTAAACTAGTGGTTAGTTTACTAGCAAGGGTTAACTTTTAACTTGTTATGCACTATCGTACAATGTTTTGGTATTATGATAGGTAGGTATGGTCCTTAAAAGAAGAAAAACTTTTTGTAAACTCGGATTTGTATCTTAATCAATATAATTGTTAATTATATTCCGTTCAAATATTAAGGGTGTTACATTTTTGGTCAGATTTTATAGTGACCATATGTCACACCCCCAAAACTCCACATGCGGAAACCCCTGCGAGGCGTGTGACGTAGCAGGATCTAGCCACCAATCACATTGAACTCATACATGATTTAAATGAAAACTTTCATTTATTAAGGTAAAGTATTACATTACATAAAGTATAACTCATCGTATTCAGCGGAAGCATACATCATTTATTAAGTATTACATAAACCGTACGTACGAAAACCATTAGACTTGTCTCGCGCTCCCATGCGTTACGACCCATGACCACTCCAGCATCCCAGACAGCAAGTTCCACTATCCACATAATCTACCTGCGAGCATGCACACATGTGTATCAGACAACATTGGTGAGTTCATAGTTTTACGAAAACGTTAGTTACCAATTGTTTAGTTCAGTTCATTGTTTACAATGTTGATAATACCTCGAATACAAGACGGCACCAGATTTATTTTGCCCGTTCCCCAATGCTCCTATCAAAGCATTGGGCATGATTGGGTCATTAGTTCACACCCGTCCTCTCAGGTACGGGGTGAGGGTGACAAACCTAGATAGCGCTACCAACTAATACCCCGTTACCTCTCAGGTTACAAACAAGATGGGACTTAAAGGTGATAGGATGAGTGTATTATCCAACATTCCAGATTTTACCCACAAGACGTATTCCTCCCAGGAATACCCAATTGATTTACCCAAAAACCTACCCCTCTCAGGGATACTCACTGACTGTCCCAACCACCGGGACGCATGCTCAAGAGGAATGAACTCACCTTAGATTGCTCGGTATGTTAAATTACATTACCCGTTCCAAGTTGGTCAACCATACCCTACCGTGGTTACCAAGAATAGTCAGTTTTGTAAACATATATCCAATTCACATATACAACAAGTCACACGTAATACCATTGTCACATAACACATAACAAGCATTTAGATCTCATGCACGTTTATAACATAAGTTCATGTTTCCAACATTGGTTACCAACAACATCAGTTTTACAATCAATCATCAGTTATTTATCTCACACAGTTTGCATCTATCATAACATGTAGCACATACCCAGTTTGTATACAAGTTCACACCTCATGTGTATGTCACATAACAACGCATAATAGGTAGGTTTTCTATTCACACAATTCAACCAAGTTTCTCATCCTTATTAATATGTAATATCAGTATTTCATAAACACCAATGTTTATCATCCTAAGCATCGTAAGCTGTATATTGTTCTGTTGATTTGCTCACTGCCCTGGCGAAGAATCCACTCGACGAAGATCCATCCTTCGTCGCATGCCCTCACGGCGAACAACCACCCGACAAAGATCCATTCTTCGTCACCTGCTCTCATGGCGAAAAATCATGGTCCTTCGTCACTATCACTTATGACGAAGATTGTCATTCGTCATGAGGTCCTTCGTCGATGTGCAATTCCCTAATCTTTTACAAACACAAATCATTAACAGTTTCTCCTTTCATTCAGATCAACCAATCATTATTTATTAATAACCAATGCCTGATTCAAATCTAATAACACGATGGATCAAGTGATCACTTTATCGAACATCCCTAGACTATCGATGACCAATCTGATCAAGATTACCATTCATTCACCGCCCAATTTCATTAACATTGTAACTAGATTTACTACAACAAAGTTATTAAACCCTTAATTTCATGCAACCCTAGTTTACAGTGTAAAGAATGTTTGCCAAACCCTTACAATCACAAAGACCTACAAGCATCAATATTCATACTTTTGATAAATCATAACCATGTTTGCATTCATAAGAGCAATAAATCAATACATCACTGACTATTTAAATCAAACAATGATTCCATACTAACCGTGAGATATGGAGTGTGCAAAGATGCTAGAACAAGGAAGATGATGATATGATCCTAGAGGGCTTCGGCTGAGGAGAGATGGTAACCACCGGTTTCGAGTGAGAGAGAGGAGAAATAGGGTTTGTGTGTTTATCTAGTGATTAAGGAATTATGAGAGACACACCACATCCTTGGGGTTATGCGTAAATAATAGGGGCCGGCCCATCTTGGCTGCCCTTTGGGCCGCGGATTCAAGGCTAGCGGAAGTGGGATCAGCCCAATTTCTTGTGCGACCGGTCCGTCGATGTGCGACCAAACATACTTGTTCATATTATGATTACATAACACATAGCATATAAAATCATATCATTCATTGCAAACAAACATGTCATCAATTCATCATGTGTGCTCCCACAGTCACATTAGAGTTCAACGGATTGGGTTTCAAAATACGGATTGTCATATCATCCCCAACTTGAAAGAAATTTCGTCCCGAAATTTGATAAGTAACCCAAAGCAGTAAGGTGTTAGGTCAAGATAACTGTGGATTTTCCTTGGGTACCACATCATCCCCAACTCGAAAGAAATTTCGTTCCGAAATTCACAAGTTACATCAAATTTAGATTGGTCAGTTGGGAATTAGTGAGGGTACTTGAGTTTCATCCGATCCTCGCGTTCCCACGTGAACTCCGGTCCACGTCTTGAGTTCCAACGAACTCTCACGATTGGAATACGACTATGCTTACGAATCTTAACTTTCCGATCCACGATTTCGATGGGTTCTTCGACAAACTGCAATTTGTCATCGATTTTCAGTTCTTGGAGTGGTACAACAAGTGTTTCATCGGGAAAACACTTCTTTAGTTGCGAAACATGAAAAACATCATGAACTTTACCCAACTCGACAGGTAACTCGAGCTTGTACACCCTTTTGCCAGTACGTTCCAGAATTTTGAATGGCCCAACATAGTGCGGATTAAGCTTACCGCGTTTCCCAAATCGCACCGCACCCTCCCAGGGTGAGACTTTCAATTATGACATGTTCGCCTGCAGTGGACTCCCAGCGTCTCCTAAGCTTATCAGTTTTCCTGGCGGTCACGCATTATCGTCACGCGATTTCTGATCTAAGCAATCCTCCCAAGAGTTTTGAGTACAAGTCTTAGACCTGTGATTAGGTTGTCTCTCACCTTAACCCAACAAGAAGATTGGCATTATCATCCATACAATGCCCCAAACAGAGCTGTCTGAATACTAGAATGATAACTGCTACGGTAGAACTTAGCCAAAGGTATGTGTCCTTCCAATTTTCACTAAGTCAATAACACACATGCTCGTAGCATGTCTTCGAGTGCCAGGGGGTTCGTTTACTCTGACCGTTTATCCTATGGTGATAAGCAATGCTCAGGCCTAGACGTGAGCCAAGGGTGTTGTGTACTGCCTGTCATAAATCAGTTATAGATCAAAATCAGAGGTAACGGGAGTTGGCACCTCGTGCCTAGAAACCGCCCTTCACAGGTAACTACTCACAGGATATGAAGACTTGTCAATTTTCCTTGATTGCAAGAAAGTATACAGGTTACATGAGGCGATCAACGATCATCCAAGTGATAATGTTTCCATTCTGAGTTTTGGGCAGACCAGTGACAAAATCCGTGGCAGTATGTTCTTATTTCCAAATGGGTGTTTCTGGTTGTTGACCCGGACCAGAGGGTTTCTGATATCCTACCTTGACTTTCGCACAAGTCAAACACAGTTCCCATACATTGCTATCTGGGCCTGCATGCCCGGTTGTGAGTACAAGATTTATAGATCCCAATATCTCCTATCAAAACCCAGACGACTAGAATATCGAGGCTGGTGTGCTTCGCTTAACACAAGTTTCCCTACGGTTGGTGTATCCGTGGGATCTATATTCGTTCCATGAAGTAGCGAATATCGTCCGACTTGCCAAACGTTGCCCCTCCATGCCCCGCATGGCCTCAACTTGAAAATTCTCTTCCTTCCGTGCTTCGATTTGGACAGGGCAATTCTGATCGGGTAGGCTAGAGTCGATGGTGAGCTGCAAGCTCATACGCGTTTAGGTTCCAAAGTTGAAATCATTCAAAAGTTCCATCCAGCGATGCCCTCACATGTTTAGCTCTCTCGAAACAAGAGTACACGGGAGGCCCTTGTGATCGGTCTAAGTAGTGTGTTTGGTATTGTCCAAGTAATGCCTCCAACTTAAGTCCAAAGGCCATGGCTTCCATCGCTGGTTGTGACTCGTGCAATTCTTCTTGTAAATCCACTACGTAAGCCATCACCTTCTCGTGTTGTATCGGCGCATGACTGGGACTCTGTTTCGAACCATCATGGTATACCACTAGGTCACCCGCACTCTCAGGTAAAGACGATGCTCAGTGCATTGTTGAATGGGGTTTCTAAAAGCTGAAAAGACGCTCCCCTGTTTTGTCTCCCCTGCATTCACAGCACCCCACTGTGCTAAAGAGGTTAAAGTTGCGCAACCTTCGAAAGTCCCGCAATGAATCTGCGATAGTATCTAGTGGGACCAAGAAAATTGTTGTATCCCCGGAGGACTCTTGGTGCCGATCAATATCTAATAAAATGGATCTCAGCGAGACCCACGTGTATCCCCACTTCGTTGACTACACGATCAAGAAAGTGTACTTCTCAAATCCTGAAGTCACACTTAGGTAGACTTTACATGGAGTTGCTCCTCCCCTAGGAGCTCTATGATGAAATACAAGTGCCATTCATGGTGTTCCTTTCTCCTGGAAGTGATTCAAAACGTCATAGATAAACACGGTTGACAACTCTGGCGAGACGAGGTTGACACATACTACCCATGTGATCCCTGAGGATGCTGGTGTGTTGGATATCTTAAACAACTTGAACAGAAATTCGTAGTGGCCGTACTGTGTTGGAATCATCCTTCCCTGAGTCTTCCATCAAATGATAGTCTGAACTTAAGTCAGCTTCCTAAATAGAGGCTTGATCATTGCAACGGGTCAAGCAGGTCGTCGATGCGAGATAGCGGGTGATGGTCTATGATTGCTACCTCGTGGTAATCTGTACACATATGAAAGGACTCATCCTTCATTTCCACAATAGAGCTCGGGCTCCCCAAGACGAGGAGTTAGGTCGTTAAAACTCCCATCTAGTAGTTCCTGAAGTTGGTTAGACAGTTCTTGCAACACTCCTGGGGCAAGACTAAGAGTACGAATATTCAGGGCCGCTTCTGGCGTGAGATCAAACTGAGATTATACCTAATCAGTTGTAGAAGTAAACCTGAAAGTTCATCGGGTAGCACACCGAGAGGAATCACGAATAACTGGTGGATCCTCGATCCTCTTTTCCTTAGCCTTAACATCGGTAACGGTTGCCAACATAGCGGGGTAATCCCTCCTTAAACACTTCTGAGCTTTCATTACTGAAATGATGCTAACCTTTACACCACTCTGATACTTTAGGACAGACGACGATTCCCTACTAGGGAGAGATATACGCAAAATTTCCTCCTCACAGGGTATACCGGTGTGATATCTGGATAACCAATCCACACCAACTACTGCATCATAACCATCAAGGATAGTAGAAGGTGGGTCGATGTCGAACACTTGTCCCACAACGTCGAGTTTGTATCCCTACGAACATATGAGGTTTCTATTGACTTGTCATCAGCGGATTCCACAACAGGTTTGGTTTCAAGAAGCTTCAGGGTTAAACAGAACAGAGACGAAGCGATTAGCTACCAAGAACGTGCAGGCCACCATGTTGCTATATTCTTGGCGTCTCCCACGCCAATCCTAAATGCCCTTCCACGAGCATCATTTCCAGCGTTGTTTTCGTTACAAGGATTTCCAGTACTGTTGTCGTTCCCTTGGTTGTTATCGTCTTGATCTAACAACGGCCAATCCACGTCGTTGGCACCTCCATTTCCATACTGTAGACTATGATTACGAGTACCTTGATGTCGCCATGACTGTTGCCTCTAATGTCATTGCTTGAAACGGAGCCCTACGATCTTTCACCAACAGGGTCCATTCTTTCACATTCTGTGCCACGTCCTAAGGCGCTACTCATTGGGCTGGCTGCTACACATTCCACACTATAGTCATTTGTCATCACTTATGCCCTGATTGATTTGTAAGAGTTGACTCCCATAAGTCGCTGACTAGGGTTAAGGATTGTCAATTTGCTGGTTTTAGTTGCCGGTAGTCAGGGTCGTCCTAAGACTGAGGTCGGTAAGATGTCACGCTTGTCCTCCTGTCCATCAATCTTGCAAGTTGATCGAGTAATACATGGTATGTTGTGAGAGTGTTGCAAAAGTGATTGCACTTCGGGATCTAAGGCGTCAATACGTTAAGTTCCAGCAAATGAAGAAAAATGAGAAAGGTATAGACCAATCATTCGACGCTGCGACGTCCAACTCAGAGATGTTCGTACTAGCACCTAACATTCCACACAGTTCGCTAGACGTTCAGATGAGTGTTCAGGTGATACTCGATAGCATCGAGATTCGTAAGGGTTCAGAGGGAAATGAAAGGACCACGTTCAAACAGGAGACAGTCATTGCTATGACCCCTATGGATCGTTGTGTTTCACATTTGGTCGAATAAAAGAATGGAACCACTTTCACACTTGCTAGGCCTCGTTGGGACTCACATGCACCCCACATTATTATTATATGTGCACCCACAATAATAACATGATTTGCATGCTCATCTCAGCTCCTCCTAACTCGTGTTAAATAATTCCTCAGACTCGAGTAGCAAACAAAGAACATCACAAAACATGGTTCACGAATGTCTAGGGTAACACCACACTATCAACCACTTAACACGTGCAAGTAATACATGAATTCATATTGTTATGCTAATCGTGCAATCGCATTCAATATCATATGTAAGTGTTCACTAGTTATGCTATGCAATGAGTAAACGAGAGACGAACCTTGCAGTCTGGAGCTGAGTGTCATGGTCGTATTCAGAACTTGTTCGGTTATTGTCTGGTTTTATAAAAACGTTTTAAAACCAAGTTCACTACAACCTGGCTCTGATACCAAACTGTCACACCCCCAAAACCCCACATGCGGGAACCCCCGCTAGGCGTGTGACGTACCAGGATCTAGCCACCAATCACATTGAACTCATACATGATTTAAAAGAAAACTTTCATTTAATAAGTTAAAGTATTACATTACATAAAGTATAACTCATCGTATTCAGCGGAAGCATACATCATTTGTTAAGTACTACATAAACCGTATGTACGAAAACCATTAGACATGTCTCGCGCTCCCATGCGTTACGACCCATGACCACTCCAGCATCCCAGACAGCAAGTTCCACGATCCACATAGTCTACCTACGAGCATGCACACAAGTGTATCAGACAACGCTGGTAAGTTCATAGTTTTACGAAAACGTTAGTTACCAAGTGTTTAGTTCAGTTCATTATTTACAATGTGGATAATACCTCGAATACAAGACGGCGCCAGATTTATTTTGCCCGTTCCTCAATGCTCCTATCAAAGCATTGGGAATGACTGGGTCATTAGTTCACACCTGTCCTCTCAAGTACGGGGTGAGGGTGCCAAACCTAGATAGCGCTACCAACTAATACCCCGTTACCTCTCAGGTAACAAACAAGATGGGACTTAAAGGTGATAGGATGCGTGTATTATCCAACATTCTAGATTTTACCCACAAGACGTATTCCTCTCAGGAATACCCAATTGATTTACCCAAAAACCTACCCCTCTCAGGGATACCCAATGACTGTCCCAACCACCGAGACGCATGCTCAAGAGGAATGAACTCACCTTAGATTGCTCGGTATGTTACATTACATCACCCGTTCCAAGTTGGTCAACCATACCCTACCGTGGTTACCAAGAATAGTCAGTTTCGTAAACATATATCCAATTCACATATAAAACAAGTCACACGTAATACCATTGTCACATAACACATAATAAGAATTTAGATCTCAAGCACGTTTATAACACAAGTTCATGTTTCCAACAATGGTTACCAACAAGATCAGTTTTACAATCAATCATCAGTTATTTATCTCACACAGTTTGCATCTATCATAACATGTAGCACATACCCAGTTCGTATACAAGTTCACACCTCATGTGTATGTCATATAACAACGCATAATAGGTAGGTTTTCTATTCACACAATTCAACCAATTTTCTCATCCTTATTAATATGTAATATCAGTATTTCATAAACACCAATGTTTATCATCCTAAGCATCATAAGTTGTATACTTTTCTGTTGGTTTGCTCACTGCCCTGGCGAAGAATCCACTCGACGAAGATCCATTCTTTGTCGCATGCCCTCACGACGAACAACCATCCGATGAAGATCCATTCTTCGTCGCCTGCTCTCATGGCGAAAAATCATGGTCCTTCGTCACTATCACTTATGACGAAGATTGTCATTCGTCATGAGGTCCTTCATCGATGTTCAATTCCCTAATCTTTTACAAACACAAATCATTAACAGTTTCTCCTTTCATTCAGATCAACCAATCATTTATTAATAACCAATGCCTGATTCAAATCTAATAACACGATGGATCAAGTGATCACTTTATCGAACATCCCTAGACTATCGATGACCATTCTGATCAAGATTATCATTCATTCACCGCCCAATTTCATTAGCATTGTAACTAGATTTACTACAACAAAGTTATTAAACCCTTAATTTCATGCAACCCTAGTTTACAGTGTAAAGAATGTTTGCCAAACCCTTACAATCACAAAGACCTACAAGCATCAATATTTATACTTTTGATAAATCATAACCATGCTTGCGTTCATAGGAGCAATAAATCAAGACATCACTAACTATTTAAATCAAACAATGATTGCATACTAGCCGTGAGATAAGGAGTGTGCAAAGATGCTAGAACTAGGAAGATGATGATATGATCCTAGAGGGCTCGGCTGAGGAGAGATGGTAACCGTCGGTTTCGAGTGAGAGAGAGAGGAGAAATAGGGTTTGTATGTTTATCTAGTGATTAAGGAATTATGAGAGACATACCACATCCTTGGGGTTATGCGTAAATAATAGGGGCCGGCCCATCCTGGCTGCCCTTTGGGCCGCGGATTCAAGGCTAGCGGAAGTGGGATCGGCCTAATTGCTTGTGCGACCGGTCCGTCGATGTGTGACCAAATATACTTGTTCATATTATGATTACATAACACATAGCATATAAAATCATATCATTCATTGCAAACAAACATGTCATCAATTCATCACGTGTGCTCCCACAGTCACATTAGAGTTCAACGGATTGGGTTTCAAAATACGGATCGTCAAATCATCCCCAACTTGAAAGAAATTTCGTCCCAAAATTTGATAAGTAACCCAAAGCAGTAAGGTGTTAGGTCAAGATAGCTGTGGATTTTCCTTGGGTACCACACCATAACATAGAGTTCTTGTATGAATTCGGTAATTAACGATAATGCCCTTTTCATTAATAAAATGAGATTTACATATCTATAACATACCAAACCTTTTCCTACTGATGTTATATGAAAAATAAAATATATTGAACATTCAAGACTGATCAAAATCTCAGAATTTCCATAAATACCTCAAATATCGTCAATTATCGACTTTTACGCAAATTAGGCGCATAGTATGGTTTAAAACCATATTTAACATCTAAGACTTGATACCTACTGATTTTATAAATGATTTTTTATATTTTAACAGTAAGTATAAGTCTTGAACTTAGACTTCCAATTTTGTCCTTAAAACATACGTGAAATGACCAAAATACCCCTACGTTGCATAGTTTGGCCATAAATGATAAACCTCACATATGTATGATATCTTACCGATGTAACATGATAAAATAAATACTTTTACTGAATGTTTTAGACCAGAACCTCAGTTTATGTTTAAACCTCTTTTATAAAGTTTAAAATGACTAAAATACCC
The DNA here is from genome assembly GCA_030545235.1 of Helianthus tuberosus. Lineage (NCBI taxonomy): Eukaryota > Viridiplantae > Streptophyta > Magnoliopsida > Asterales > Asteraceae > Helianthus > Helianthus tuberosus. The sequence goes on along the minus strand of JARYGA010057243.1, from coordinate 15,571 downwards.
TTACGGGACTTAATTTGGTTTAAAAATCTATTTGGGCATAATTGTTGGTATCCTACTGATATCATAACATATTTGAAGCATAATAAATTATGGAACTTGTAACTGACTCATCCGGTTACCCGTTTATGCTTATACGCGTGCGGTACGGTTTATGTAACTAGTTTGCATAAATTAGCCGAAACGGGTCAAACCTTATCATTTTTACTTCAAAATCCAGAATGTATTTTGTTTACCCATATTATACAAGCCTTCATACTTGTTGGGTCTAAACTACATTTTATTCTGGCCATCGCTTAATCTAGTGTATCGTACCGTTTTTAATACTTCCAGCTAGCCGGTTTAAGTCTTTAACTTAAATAAAACCCGTTAGCATTCTAATTGGTTATTTATACCACCATTCCAGACTAGAGCCTTCCGGTAAATTGTACCTACGCTTAATTAATTGAATACGGCTGAGTTATTATAAATCTTGCAATTTAAGACAGGAGCTAGCTTAGGTAAATACTCTTAACCTATTTTCCCTTATACGGGCTTGGGATACGGTAATATAATTATCGCATGGTCAGGTATGGGATTCGAAGACCAATAAGTCAGAAAATTCAAATAACCTGTTTTAATTCGTATTGCTTGACTGAAACATTAGGGGTTAATGCGATCGTGTCCCGGATATCCTTGACTCATTAATTGCAAATGGCCACGACCTAAGCACGGGGTGTAGGCATACACCCGACAGACGCGACATGGTTTATTATATAATTTTATACCCAATATGGGTTTCCCAATAAGGGAATAAGTGGTGTGTCGGTTAATCATGAACCGGCATAGTACCGGGCCCCGCATGTAGAGCAAGTTATGTAAAACTGATAACATGAGATATAGTTTGTTCGAAGTATAAAATATTTTCGTGCCTTGTGCACCTAAACAAATTTTCATAAACATTTTCAAATGTGTCGGTTGATTGTATTTACCAGTGAAAATTGACGTATTTTCAAAAGTTTAAGTGACAGGTACAAATACGTAAATAGGCTGGAAGCTGCTCGGAATTGTTAGACGAGGAATTTGCAACTCCTTCGCATAAGCCATTAGTCTGATAAACTCCTTTTGTTTTAATGATCCGCCTGTGGATTATTACAAGCTTGTATGTACTAAATACTTTGATATATTTTAGACATTTTGTGTTTGTAGTAATATTTTGTATTCCAAGAATTCCGCTGTGCTATTCTGTGTATGTTTGACTATGACGATACCAATCTTACGTCACGATACTCCCCACCAGTTATATGTGGAAATATCAGGGTGTGACATGTCATTTGTCCCACATACCCTCTTTCGATCAAATCAGTTTGACACTCATATTTAGGAAAAGAGTTTTTACCTGTAAGATCATTCATCTTAAAAACCTCAGATATGGATTGTGGTGTGATTGAAACAAGAATTTCTCCTACTTTTGATGTAATAGCCCAAGGCTTTTTGTCTTGAACTTCCAATTTTGCATTTTTCCAAAAATCTCGTAGGGTTTCTTGATAGATAGGTGCGTTGCAGGTCAACAAAGTTTTGTACTTTGAAGATGAGAAAGCATCAATGATTAAGTGGAAATATGTATTTTTACTGGTTTTCTCAAGTGTGCACAGATAGTTATGTGGGTCTTTGAGGGCAAGAGCCATGGTGATTCGGATAAATTTGCGAGTTGGAGAAGATGAATGGAAGATGGAAACCGTTTTTGAAGGAATTTTGAATTCGATACGGCAGTGTAACCTCTGATTGGGGTTTTAATCAGGGTTTTATAAAGTGAAAAATGAATGCTGACGTGGCAGCAGTTACAAAGATCGGACGGCGAAGAACTGTCCATGTGGCAACCTCTGACGAAAATGGATGACAGTTGTTTAGGGAAACCACTGATGGACAATATTAGTGGATGTCAACAATAAGAATGTGAGCAGTGGCTGTTTTTAACTATCAGTGGATAGCCAACAGTGATTGAAACACTGATGTTTGATCAACAGTGGTCAATAAGAAGAATGAAGAAACAGAGGTTGTCTTTCAGCAGTGGATAACTTTCAACAATCAGATGTTTGGAACAATCAGTGGTTGTAACAGACTTTTAAGGATTAATGAAAACATTCATTTTAACTATTTTTAAGGATGGATTTTTAATTTTCTGAAAACATTTTAATGCTTTATTCATAGAAAAAACAGGATTTTGCCTGTTATTCCATGTTCAGCATGCAAATTCTAGAGATCAAGCTTTCAAAGGTGGATGTGTCTAATGCTTTTGTTAGCACATCTGCCAGTTGATCCTTAGTTGGAACATGATGCAGAGAAATCAAACCTTTTTCATAGCTCCCTCACAAAGTGATGTCTGATGTAAATGTGCTTGGTGGTTGAATGTCAGACTAGATTTTTGATGATATTTTCAGCTGGTTGACTATCCAACATGAGGGGTGTCTTTAAAGCAGTTATACCAAAATCCAGCAGTTGATTTTGAAGCCATAATAGTTGGACTGTGCAGCTTGCAGCAGCAATATATTCTGCCTCAGCAGTGGATGTTGAAACAGCTGCTTGCTTTTTGCTTTGCCAAGACACCAAGCAATTGCCTAGGAATTGACACCCTCCTGAAGTGGACTTCCTTGTTGTGTTACATCCAGCAAAGTCACTATCTGAGAAACCTGAAAGCTTGATATTTCCATCAGCTGGATACCAGTTACCAAGTGTGGGAGCACCTTTTATGTATCTGAGTATCCTTTTTACAGCAATAAGATTTGACTTTCTAGGGGCTAAATCGGATCTTGCACAAACACATGTTGCAAACATGATGTCTGGCCTAGATGCAATTAGGTATAATAAAGACCCAATCATGCTTCTATAAAGAGTTTGATCAACCAAATCATCATTTTCATCAAACATGACTATCTTGGTGGTTGCCATGGTTTGAAATCATTCATCTCAAATTTGTTTAATAGTTCTTTAGCATATTTGCTTTGATGAATGAAAGTACCATTTTGCATTTGCTTAACTTGGAGACCAAGAAAGCGTTGTAGTTCACCCATTGCACTCATCTCAAACTCAGTTGTCATGAGTTTTCTGAACTCTTCACACATTTTATTACATGTGCTACCAAATATGATGTCATCCACATAAATCTGGAAAATCATCAGATCTTTTCCTCTCAATTTTAAAAACAATGTTTTGTCAATTTTGCCTCTTGTGAAGCCAATAGAGATTAGAAAAGTGGATAAAGTTTCATACCAGGCTCTAGGTGCTTGTTTCAGGCCATACAAAGCTTTGTTAGCTTGTAGACATGATCTGGATTAAATGGATCCTCAAAAACAGGTGGTTGACAAAAATATACCTCTTCTTGAATCTTACCACATAGGAAAGCACATTTGAAACACCTTTATGTTGTGGTTGACAGCAAAGGCCAGGAACAGTCTAATAGCTTACAATCTTCCGACAGGGGCAAAAGTTTCATCATAGTCAATACCCTCTTCCTGTCTGAAACCTTGAAACACAAGCCTAGCTTTATTCTTGACAATAATGCCCCTTTCATCAGTTTTATTTTTGAAGACCCACTTTGTTCCAATAGAACTCACACCCTCTGGCAGTGGTACAAGTTCCCATACTTGTTGTCTTTTAAACTGTTGGAGCTCTTCCTGCATGGCTTCTACCCAACTGTTGTCTTTTACTGCCTCTTGGTACTTGACTGGTTGATGGAGTGATAAAAAGCCAGCAAAAAGACAAATGTTTTGGGATTGACTTCTGGTGAGAACCCCATCATTGATGTTGCCAATGATTTGATCTGATGGATTGGGCCTTCAGGAAGATTAAATCTCCCTTGTATGGAACAATGTCATTAAATGGTGAAGGCTGCAGATGTGAATCATCTGAGCTAACATCTGTTGAGGATATGGTGACAAAGGTTGAAGGGCTACTATGGTCAACAACTGTTGATGTAGCAGTGGTTGAGCTTTGAGAGCTGTTTTGAACATCTGCTGCTCTGGTGATGGAAGTGAATTTTTGTTATGGAATTACAACTTCATATCCATTGTCTGATGGTGGAGATTATGGTGTACCTGCATGGTTAGTCTTGACAGACACATCTTCAAATGTGAATTTATCTAAATCAAACAATTCAGCAGGATTTGCTGGGATTTTCAAAGATGAAAGTTCATTGAACTTAACATTCAAAGTCTCTTCCACACACCATGTCCTTGTGTTAAACAATTTGTAGGCCTTGGCAGTGGTTGTGTATCCCAGATAATAACCACAATCTACTTTGGCTGCAAATTTTGAAATTGAATCTTTTAAGTTTAAAATGAAACATGGGCAGCCAAAGACTTTAAAGTATGAGATCAGTGGTTTGATTTTATACAGAATTTCATAGCCAGTCTTTTGATGCCTGGGGTTGATCAAAACTCTGTTTTGGACATAGCAGCAGTGTTTACACCCTCTGCCCAGAATGTTAATGGCAAACCTGAATCTGCAAGCATGGTTCTGGCAGCCTCAATCAAGGTTCTGTTTTTCCTTTCAATCACCCTTTTTTGCCCTGGTGTTCTTGGGATGCTGTACTGCCTTACAATCCCTTTTGACACACAAAACTCATCCAACTTCATATTTCTGAATTCTGTGCCATTGTCACTCCTAAAGACTTTTACTGGCAGGTCAAATTGCTTTTCAACTTGTTTGAAAAAATCTTGCAAAATGCCTGCAGTCTCATCTTTAGAATGTAAGAAATAAGTCCATGTAAACCTGGAAAAATCATCTACAATTACTAAACAATATCTCTTCTTTTTCAAGCCCATGATTTTTACTGGGCCAAACAAGTCCATGTGCAGCATTTGCAAACACTTGGTTGTTTTGGAATCTTCAATGGACTTAAATGAGCTTTTATGTTGTTTACCTTTTAAACAGGAAACATAATGCTCAGGATAGGTGAATAATTTTTGTGGAAGACCTCTTACAAGGCCTTGTTTTGACAAAGCAGTGATTGTCTTGAGATTTGTGTGCCCCAATCTTCTGTGCCATAATTATGTCTCTTTGTTAGAGGCAGCTGAGACCAGACATGCATCAGTCATAGGGCTCTCTTTTGACAAATCAACTACATAAACATTACCACTTCTTTGAGCAACAAGTTGGGTTTTTCCATTGGCTATTATTTCTTCAATATTTTTGACCATATCTGGTCCAACAATCTTGCAACTCTCCTTAGTAAATAATGACCCATAGCCTTTGTCACTCATTTATGAGACACTAAGGAGGTTGAATTTTATATTATCAATTAGATTAACATTTTCAAACTTAACTTTTCCAGACTGAACTGTTCCAAACCCCAAAACCTTACCCTTAGAATTGTTACCAAAAGATATATCACCCCCTTCATGAGTTTTGAATTCTTTGAGTAGGGCTCTACATCCAGTCATGTGCCTGGAGCCTCCACTATCTACATACCAAAGACTATCTAAGCATGCAGAAGCTCCCTGCACATCAAGTAAACAATTAGTTCAGGAGGGTCTCCAAAGCCAATAAGGCTTTGGATGGGGTTACAACAGTGTCAGTGTCAAGTCCAGGAACATGGACAGTGGTTAGATCAGGGGATTGAACAGTTTTTGAAACTTGTTTCTCTAACCACTATTATGCATCATTTCCTGTCAGATGTTGAAACCCATAAGGATGCCTATTCACTTTTGGTTTAGGGGGCTTTTTGTAGGCCTCATAAACATGTGGGACCCTTTGGTATGGTGGTTGACCTTTTCCTCTTTGAAATTGGTTGGCAGGTGGTGCATATGTCACTTGCACATCTTTTGGAGCAGTGTTTTTGTTCAGCTATTTTGTAACAGCTGTTTGGACAGATACAAATGGTTGTTGTTTCATGACAGGTTGTTTTGATGAGCTCATGGGTGTTTTTAAAGTGTACTCTTTTCTTTTGACCTCAAAGGTTTTGAGGTACACACACTCATGAGTGACATGGTTGGTTTTTCCACAGATGGAACAGCTGTTTGCAGGCTCAATTATGCTTGTTTTGTTAATATCATATGGTTTAAGATGAAAACAATCCTTTGTGGAATGGTTTTTCTTTTCACAGAAATCACAAAACAAATTTTTAACTTTTTCTCTCTTCTTCCTCTTTTCAACTTCCTTTGCAACAGAGTTTTGAACCACTGTTGGTATGTCTTTAAGAGGGATTACTTTGGCCTTAGGTGCTTTCACACCTTCAACTGTGGAAAAATCCATGGGTTCGAAATTTCTCAAGGATGTCACACTCATCTGACCAAGTGGGTTTGAATTGGTATTTTTCAAGCTCCTCAAAAGTTGAGGACCCCTCTGGTCTTTCAAGAGTGATTTTGTTATCATTTTTATCAGTTATTTTTATTTCTTGACCATCCTTGTTTCTTGGTATTATCTCAACAGTGTTTTGAACAGACTCATTTACAGCAGTATTTTCAACTTGGTCATTTTTCTGAAACCTATGCCAAATTTTACATTGCTTTTGATCTGTTTCTCTAGCATAACTTCATATCCCTTGCATGATTCCACCCATTTTTCACATATGATTTGGGTGGATTCCAACTCCTTTTTACAAGTTTGATATTATTCTATCATAGCCTGGAGTTGGTCCTTGGTTATGCTATGCTAATGCTTGAGGCTGCAAATTTCACTTTCTTTTTCAAACAATTTGTTTTTCAGTTCTTTAACAGATTTTTCAAATTGTATTTCATCTTTTAAAATCTTGTCTCTAAGATTTTCATTCACCTCTTTAACATTAGCAAATGCTATGATGCATTTGTCTGAACATAGGTTTTTCAAGACTTGAGGTGATACCTTAGCTGTAGCCATCATGGCACAATCACACACATTTTCACAAGCACTGTTGTTCTCCTTCTTTTTCTCTTTCTCTTCTTCCTTACACCAAGGGTCAGCAAGAGGCTCTAACAGTGGTTTGACTTCCTTCTCCATCAGATGTTCACCAACAATAGCAGTAACCACTGCTTCAGCAATCTCATCCACTGTTTCAGTACTGGATTCTCCTTCTTCAGTTTCCAGCCCTTCAGGAATTGACTCTAATGCTACAAAACAAAATTCATCAACAGGAGCATCATTTTTAGCAAATAGAGCAAAGTTTTCATCAGTTAATTCATCAGGCATGCTACTCCAATCAACAAAGCCTTGGGTAAAAAGCTTTGCTGATTGGCCTCTGCTGGAGTAGATGTTTGTGCAGCATGTTGTGCATGTTGTTGCACTTGGACCTGAGAAACTGGGGCTTGGACATACTGTATTTGAGGAACAGTGGTTTGAACATATTGCACTGGAATAGGTGTTACAGGGTGTGCATAATGAGCAATGTTTACATGAGCAGCAGGGGTATTTTGGTAATAGTGCACAGTGTTTTGTGTGTTTTGAGGTCTAGGGCTAGGATGTGTTATGATTGGTCCATTGTTTCGGTTGCTTCTACATTCTCTAGCAAAATGTCCTAGCCTATTACACTTGTAGCACTTTAACTTTGATTTATCCAACCTAACTTTCAAGTTCCCATGTAACCCTAGAAATTTTCTCCCTGTTCTTTTATAAAACTTGCTGGTTCTTACACTCAGCAGTGCCAATTGATGCAATATGTCCATTTCCTCCAGATCAGTGGGATCAAAATGCTGGAGATCATTGAGTTCAAAGGATAAATTGTCAGAATTATGGTTCTCACTACTAGCTGTGAAAGCATAGCTAGTTGAGTAAGAATCAGAGTTGTTAAAAGCTCCACCAGCAGTTATGTCAATGTAATGATCATAACTCCGATCCTTACTACTACCAGAATCCTCTTGACCAAGAAGTGTTGTGCTACCAAATGTGTAGTCATCAACAACCTTCCTTGACTCTTGTAACTTCTTTTTCTGGTTTAACTCTCTCTCATAGGTGAGGAGTCGACCATGAAGTTGAGTCAGTGTTAACTCTTTGAATCCAACTGAATTTTTGGTTACAAAAGCAATTGTGTCCCATTTTTCAGGAAGTGACCTTAGAAACCTACTATTTAGAGTTGATTTTGCAAATTCAACATTAACAAGTTTCAGTTCACTAATGAGACAACTAAAACATTCAAACTGTTGTGGCAGTGATTCTCCTTTCACATGAAAAAATGTTTCATACTGTTGATTCAAAACCTCCCTGTTATTTTCTATCACCTCTTCTGTATCACCGAACTGTTCTTTTAAAGCATCCCACAGCTCTTTGGCACTGTTACAATGTAACAGTCCAGCACAAATGTCATTTGGAAGAGCTGAGGCTACTATGCTAAAAGCCTTTGCATCTAGTTCAATTTTTTGAAAATCTTGTTCTTAGTAGTTTTCAGGGCTTTTAGGCACAATGCCTTTGGGATCTTCAGTACTAGGCACCTGTGGAACATGTTGTCCATACATGACTGACTTCCAACAGCCAGTATTTTGTTGTGCAAGGACATGACCCATCCGACGCTGCCAGATGTTGTACTCGGATCTGACAAGCATCGGTGGTTTGAAGAGAGTCCATGTGTTGTGAGGGTCATGTGATTGTGATGCCATCTTGGTTGATTTTTACAAAAGTTTTCAGAATAATCAACTTGTACGTGATTACCTTTTTACTCTGTTTTTATCAACTGATATGAACAATTTTGAGTATCAATAAATCTGAGCTGAACTCTTACATCAAATTGATTGTTAGATCGAATTTTGACTATCCAAGCTCTGATACCAATTGTTAGGATCTGAGTTTCTTTAGATTGTGTTTGTTTGAATTAATTAATGTAAAATGGTAGAACAGAGATGTAGTAATTGCAACGGAAATAACAAGCAAACTTTATAAACACAATCACGGAAGAAAAGTTTAAGCAAACATGTTTTCCATTGAATTGAATGATTGTATCAAATTACAACAATCAAAATAATTGTATGCATGCACAAGATTCCCCCTCAGCCTGAGCTCAGTGATTTGTTCGTACAAGATGACTTGTGAAGAAAAGAGTTAATGGAACAGTACAGAGTACTGTTCTATTTATAGTACAGACAAACAACTGAACATCTTTAGCTGACGTCACCATGAAAGTGACATCTAATCTCCTAACAAACTCTAAACACTGTTCTATACAACCAATGATTACAATAAACACTGATTACATAAAACACTGATGCAGTATCCACTGTTATATCATAAGCACTGATGTTGAGAATCAGTGCTTTCTTCAAAGGTTGGCCAGTCCTTGAATTACCAGTGCTTTTGGTCTTCATCAGTACTTGTGAGTCATCAGTAGTTAGGCTTCAGTCTTTTATTCTTCATCAGATCTTTGGTTAACAGTTGTTGTGTTGATCAGTGCTTGGAGTCTATTAGATGCTAGTAAACCACTGTCAAGGGGAAAGACTTGTACAAACTCTGCTTATGATGATCCACTGTTCTGAACCAGTTTTGGCTTTCCTCATCATCTGTTCTTTCTGGGTTTGAGTGCATGAACCAACAAAAGAGGGTATGTGGGAAAAATGACAAAAGCCACATTGTAAAAGGGAGATTTCCCACCTCCCATGAAATTTTTATTTCATACCCTGCTCATGAGTGTTTAAACAAAACAACATATTTCAACGAAATTCCATTGAAAATTCAATACTTGGGTTATGCTATAATGGCATAAGTTGATTGCAATTACATCCAAGAGATTTTCAATGATTTGGTTAAAAAATGTAAATAATACAAAAGAAAAGAAGAAACATTTTTTGTTGTTTCCAAGGTTTTTAAGCTACTATTTATAGCAGAAAGTACCAAAAGACAGTGCACAAGTGGTTGTCCAAGGTGCTTCTTGTCAAATAAATAGTTTATCTGCTGAAACTTTTACAAGGTTGTTAGAGTCAAAACCTTCAAAAACACAAACAGAGGCGCCTGAGCAAAATTTGGATGAGTCCACATCAGCTCCTCAGGTTTCTGCTGTTGAGTCCACTGCTCTTGGTGACCATAGTAGCACAACCACTGCTGTGCAACCCCCACCAACACTCCCTAAAAAGACCAAAAAGAAAATATCCAAAAAGCCCCCCAAACCCTCTAAAAAGGACCTTCCGGAAGATGAGATCCCAGAAGTTAATCCAGTGACAACACAAATGTCACAAATAACCACTGTTGCGACTTCCTCACAACAGTTGGAAAGATCTCCACCCAAAGCCTTAACTCCTCCTGCTTCCTCACAAAAGGACCAGGTTGTAAGCACAGGACACCACAAAACGAAGCATATACCTCACTTGAGGATATGTTTAACAGCCCTTCTCCCTGGGCAAATTCTCTTTCAACTCCTATCTCCTCATCACAATTACCACCATCCATCATACCTCTATTTGATGCCATTGAGCTTCAGACACAAAACAGCCCCTCTCACCAATACATTACTGAGAGTATAACCACAACAATGGTTGTGTCTGAAACAACTCAATTGGTTACCCCACAAATAGTTGAGGAGGTTACACTACAAGAGTTTCTTGAAATTCTGTTAGTAGTTCAAGTGGAGCAGCTACTACAGGTGTTGAATCCACTGATTTACACCTGGACAGTAGTTTCATAAGTCAGACTCCCTTGAAGGCACTTTCTTCTTTGGGAACTAAGGTATCCACTGGTGTGTTCAAGTTAACAACTGATGAGCTTACTAAGGTAACCACTGCTGAGGAAAGAAGTCCCCAGTACCAAGAAAATTGGGCATCAGTTGATGAACCATTGGAAAATTCTCCTCGTCCAACAACTGATACAACCACTGCTAGTGGGAAATCAGATGATCCCATTTACTTGGGTGATGGTTTAAGATATCATGAATTGACGGAGAGACTTGATACCATTGAAACCATTGTTAACAACATGCAAGATATGATCAAACAGTTGGTAGAAGTTTCCAAAAGTTAACCCACTCCACAACAATATTCCCAAGAGCTTTGGAATGCAATTCAACCAATTATCACTGCTCAAGGGGAACTTGCAAAAACCCAACACAACCATCAAATGGATTTGATTAGAAACATGGTTGATGCAAGATATAAAGATACTCAAGCAGATATCAAGGCCATCAAAGAAGCCTTGACAAGAAAGACTGGCACTGTCCTTGCATCCATCTACAAAGATGATGATAATCAAGATGATGATGCCAAAAAAGGGGAGAAACATGATATAAAAAAGTTTGGCAGGCCTACTCCAAGGCAGCCAAAGACAAAGCTAGAACCAGAAAAGAAGTCTTCTGAAACCACTGCTGAAACACCTGCAAATGAAAGGAAAAAGGGAGTTTATGAAACCCTTAATCTTCTAGCAGATGAAGTGGAGAAAAACAGAAAGACAGTTCAAAATCAGAATGCAACAAAGGAAAGGCAGTGGAGAAAGGAACAAAATGCAAGAAAAGAATGGGAAATGAAAACTAAGAATGTTGGAACTTCCACCAAAAAGAAATCCTTCAAACATAACAAACCACCACTTGCAAAATTCTCAAAACCACAAACACCCAAAAAGCCACCCACTGGTGGTCTCAAAACCACAGATAGTTCAGAAAAACCAACCACTGACAAACCAAAAACTACACCTTCACCACAAAAACCACCTGCCAAAAAGCAGAAGACAATTGTTGACACTTCAACAGTGGTTATGACAACAGTGGTTAAAACACCAGTTGTTTCAACAGCTGTTAGTCAACCATCCATCACTCTCAAAATTCCTTCCCAAGCTTTAATCACCTGTTTCCAAATCCTAAACAAAAATCCCTTCTCCCACAAAAGTTTACACCAGAAAAAGGAAGTTTCAGGTGCATGATGATGACATACCAGCACCTACTCCTATATCATCCACACCTATCATTCAAACCCAACCTAAACCATCCATTCCACCACCATCATCATTATCAAACCCAATCACTGACCCAAAAACACTTGAAGGATATGATCCCTCAAGATTTGTTCCATTAGCAGCAGACTATCCACTGGAATTGCATGCAGTTAAAAATGAAATGAGGCAATTCTATACAGTGATGTTCCTACAAAAATGAAATTCCCTTCCCTTCATGGCTTCAGAGCTCCCAAGAATATGGATGAGTATTTAAAAATCAAAGCAAAGCAAGCCGAATTACATGCCAAGTATGAAGGTAAAGGGGAGAATGATAGTAGCATCTGAAGTCGAATGCAGCATTTACTTAGCAAAGTCAAGAAATTAAAAGATTATGCAAGAGACTTAAGCAAAGAGATGTCTAACCTACCACCAAATGCTGACCTACAAAAGGAGATGAGAAAAGACCTCTTAGAGCTAATCATGAGAGACAAGTTCTATCCTGCCAAGGTTGATCAATTTAAAGACTGGCCACCCATTGCACTCAAAACTAAAGCAAGCAGAATTGAAAGGGTAAGAAATGATCCCTGTATGAAAAGGTATGCACCAAATTGGAATAAGTATAAAAAGACCATTAAGGAGCTTACCTTGGAATATAAAAAAAAGAAGCAAGAGTTAGTTGCAGCCAAGTATGGTTCAGCAAAAGCCATATCAAAATGGTCTAGGCAGTACACTGACATGGTGTATGAGAAGCTGGAAAAACTAAGAGAGACAGATCCTAAAACTCCAAAGAAACCAGCATACAGAAACAAGAAAACTGATGAGTCTCAACAGCAGGCCCTCTCTCTAAAACCTCTGTTCACATCATCTGACACTTCCATCATAGCCTTGATATCAAAGAAAAAGGCAAAAGCAGATAGATGAAGAAGATGCACAGAGAGAAGCTGACTATATGAAAGAGGCCATCAAAAGAATGATTGAAGAGGATCCTGACTCAACAAAGTTACAAGAAATTGCTAAAAGATTCATGAGCAGGCATCCATCACCAAACTCATCAAAAATAAAAACTCTCCTAAGAAACCCACTGAACTCAAAAATACTAAAGTGGAAGTCTGATCAAAAGACCCATATATTGACCTTGCTCAAGTCCAGTGGAGTAGTTGAACACATATCAAGGGAGGATGCACTAGGCCTGAGTGTAGCTGACCTCCAAGATCTCTTAGAACTTCAACTTTGCAGGAATGAGGATAATGAAGATTCCCTTAACTTTGAACTTTAATTCAAGGGTCAAGTTAGGGAAATGTTGATGAGACAATAAAGATCATGAATAATGAAGTGTTTTGGCATCATCTATTCTAGGGGGAGATTGTTGGTTCATGTACTCAAACCCAGAAAGAACAGATGATAAGGAAAGCCAAAACTGGTTCAGAACAGTTGATCATCATAAGCAGAGCTTGTACAAGACTTTTCCCTTGACATTGGTTACTAGCATCTGACAGACTCCAAGCACTGATCATCTTAATAACTGTTTGGCCAAAGACCTGATCTGATATAAAGACTGAAGCCTAACTACTGATGCATCCTAAGTACTGATGAAGACCAAAGCACTGCCCATTCAATGACTGGTCAACCTTTGAAGAAAGCACTACTTCTCAACATCAGTGCTTATGATACAACAGTGGATACTGCATCAGTGTTTTATGTAATCAGTGTCTAGTGTAATTAGTGTTTGTATAGAACAGTGTTTAGAGTTTGTTAGGAGGTTAGATGTCACTTTCATGGTGACGTCAGCTAAAGATGCTCAGTGGTTTATCTGTACTATAAACAGAACAGTACTCTGTACTGTTCCATTAGCTCTTTCTTCACAAGTCATATTGTACGAACAAATCACTGAGCTCAGGCTGAGGGGGAGTCTTGTGCATGCATGCAATTGTTTTGGTTATTGTAATTTGATACAATCATTCGACTCAATGGAAAACATGTTTGCTTAAAACTTTTCTTCCGTGATTGTGTTTATAAAGTTTGATTGTTATTCCCGCTGTAATTACTACATCTCTGTTTTACCATTTTACATCAATTAATTCAAACAAACACATTCTAAAGAAACTCAGATACTAACATAGGCTTTCTGGGATAGAATGTACCTTTTTCCTAAGGTTTTGGAGCTGGGTTGGCTCTCCGGGGCGGAGCTTCCAGTTCCTTGGCCTTGCTGACAGTCTCCTTCCCTCTGACAAAGGCCCTAACTCTCTCCATGAGATTGTCAAAGGTCTCGGGGAACTCTTCCCCCAGCTTCTCACATAGCTAAGTATGGTTCAACCCATTTATGAAGCTGCTAATCTTCATTACTTCAGGGACATCCTTGATGTTCATACTCTCCCTGACAAATTTTTCCTTGTACTGGTCCACTCGCTCATTGTCTCTCTGTCGAATATGCATGATCTCGTTGGGATTCTTGATCACCTTTCTTTGCTGACTGAAGTTCCTGAAGAACTTCTCACTTAGCTCTTCATATCTATCTATGCTCCCAGCTGGAAGGCTGTCAAACCAAAGCATGGCTCCTTCAGTCAATGTTTGAACAAACATATGACATCAAGTGGGCATCAACCATCTCCCCACTTGTCCAGCACCCCTAAAGGCATGCAAGTGATCCTCCAGGTCTTTGGTTCCATTATACCTGTCTAGATTCAACGGAGGCTTAAGTTTTGGAGGCATGGGCACCTCAGATATTCTTTTAGTGAACTTTGAGACCTCAGCCAAATCCTTGGGTAAGTAGGGTTTGTTCAGCCCACCATCATCCTGATCCCCTTTATCTTTTGCTTTTTGTTCCTTTCCCTTCATTAACCCTTCTCGTTCTTCTGGAGTTATTTGCCTCAACGTAGTCATAAAGGCATCCAAGGGGTCCGCATCATTACTTTTTCCTTGTGAGCTTGTATCCTCCTTGTTGGATGGTGTCTTAAAGGAGAGTCTGGTTTTTAAACTTTCTAGTTTCTCTCATCTTTCCAGATCTTCAAGTTCGTTCTTGAGTTCATCCCTGTGCATGGCTACGGAATCCAACGTGATAGTGTCCCTTTTTCCCGATGGTTTAACCCTGTCACCGACTTCTTCCTCATGCGTGATAGCTTCCACCGTTACCACGTTGTTGGCGCTTTGTACCGTCTTTACCGTCAAAGAGTTTGGAGGTAAGGGAGGAGGTGGTGTAGCCATGATACTTCAGATGAAGGGCGACGCTTTACAGCGTTTTAGGTTCTAAATGGGATTACTAGACGGACTGGGTCCCACAGATGGTGCAAATGTTGAGTCATCGTGTCCCGATGGACAGTCAACAAGTCTCACGTGTAAAGGCTCCACTTCGTCGTCCTACAAAAGAGAACATCGTTAGCCTCGCCACGGAGGACCCCGGGGGGGAATTCGTGACCAAGCTACGCCATGAGAGTAAGTAAACTTGACGGAGAAGTGAGAAGCTTATTCCGCTAGGCGTGTGACGTACCAGGATCCAGCCACCAATCACATTGAACCAGTAATAGAATATTAAATAAAGTCTCCATTTATAATGATAAAAACATTCATAAACATAATCCAAGGTTAACATGTTTCAGTGGAAGCAAACAGTAAATCGTTGTTTAAATGTTTCAAACCAAATGTATGTAAAACCATTAAACAAGTCATGCACTCCAAGTAGTACGACCCATGACCACTCCAGCCATCCAGATAGCAAGCTCCTTGTCCATAGTACCTAACGATCTGCGAGCATGCGACAAGTGTATCAGACAACGCTGGTGAGTTCATT
>JARYGA010057242.1:0-25189 GCA_030545235.1 Helianthus tuberosus | reverse complement strand
AGAAGCTGATGCATTGGCCAACTTAGGATCATCCTTAAAGATCCCAGAGGATATCAAAATCCCTATTATCCATATCCTAACCCCAGCTATCGAGGATCATGCGGCTATGGAGATAGGAAATGATTCTGCAATTATCCCTAGTGAGGATTCTCAATCCCATTCAGGAT
The DNA here is from genome assembly GCA_030545235.1 of Helianthus tuberosus. Lineage (NCBI taxonomy): Eukaryota > Viridiplantae > Streptophyta > Magnoliopsida > Asterales > Asteraceae > Helianthus > Helianthus tuberosus. Next base: position 25,022 of record JARYGA010057242.1, on the reverse strand, counting down.
CAGGATCATGGATCTCACCAATTATGAGATACTTACAACATGGAGAGATTCCTACAGGAGAAAACCCTAAGGCTTTCAAATCTAAGGTATCTCAATTCACAATTTTAAATAATATGTTGTATAGACGATCTCTTGCAGGACCATACTTGAGATGCATTGAGGATCCTGAAATCCAAGAAGTTTTAAAAGACTTCCATGAAGGAGATTGTGGAAACCACACTGGGGGCAGGGCATTATTCTCAAGAATCTTGAGGACAGGATACTACTGGCCAACCATGAAAAGAGATGTTGTGGAGTATGCTAAAAGATGTGATCCTTGTCAGAGACACAGCAATATCCTTCATCAACCAGCTGAATTATTGCATCCTATATCCTCCTCTTGGCCATTTATGAGATGGGGTATGGATATAGTTGGTAAGCTCCCTAAGGCACCTGGTGGAAAAGTATTCATGCTTGCTATGACTGGTTACTTCTCCAAGTGGATAGAGGCTGAAGGTTTTGCACAAGTCAGAGAAAAGGAAGTTATATCCTTCATTAAAAGAAATATTATAACTAGATTTGGAATTCCTTCTGAAATTATATGTGATAATGGTTCCCAATTTATTGGGGGCAGAACCACTAACTTTTGTGACAGCTGGGGGATTAAGATGATAACATCAACACCAGTCCACCCACAAGCTAATGGTCAAGCAGAATCATCCAACAAGATCATCATCAACAATTTGAAGAAGAAGCTTGGATCCAAAAAAGGGAAATGGGCAGAAGAACTACCTTATGTGCTTTGGGCTAATAGGACAACCCCTAAGAATGCTACTGGTCAAACACCATTCTCTTTGGTATTTGGGACAGAATCAGTGATCCCAACAGAAATGGTGGTTCCAACTGCTAGAACAAGTACCCGTGATCCTGAGGAAAATGATAAGAACTTGGCTCAAGACCTGGATACTATTGAAGAAATCAGGGATATGGCTAGGATAAGCATGGCCAGTTATCAACAAAGAATGGCTGGTGCTTACAACAAAAATGTCAGGATCAGGAAGTTTCAAGTTGGAGATATGGTATTAAGGAAAGCATTTCAGAATACCACCAATCCTGCTGATGGAAAATTGGCTCCAAAATGGGAAGGCCCTTATTTGATTGAAGCTGAAGCAGGAAAGGGGGCATATAGATTGCTGACCATGGAAGGTGATTTGCTACCAAGAGCTTGGAATGCTGTCCACTTAAAGAAATATTTCATGTGAGCAGGATCCTCATCGCACAGATGATCCTTACATTGGAATTATCCTTGAAGGATCCTTAAAGTATCGGTGATCCTTACTTTGGTAATATCCTAATCTTGAACTATTTCATTTCTTTATTTTCTCATATAAGGATAAGGATCATGTGTCCTTTATCCACCTCTCACGTGATTTTAAGTTTTGAAAGTTCAGGTATCCTTAGCAAAATGTTGGTTATCTGCAGAAGCAATCCGTTCCTTGGGTTTAACCCCAGTTATTTGGGCTTGACCCCACTTCCGCCTGTAGCGCATGATGATCCTGATATAGTTCAAGGCAGTGGGACCAGTACTCGTTTTAGGGGCTGATAATTCCATTGTACTGGCTATACCTAGGATCCTACGTATAATGGTAGACGTACCATACATCCGTTCCTAAGGTTTCTAACGTTTTCACGTTAGCTAAGGTTTTTAACGTTTTCACGTTTGCTAAGGTTTTGGCATTTTCATGTCACTAAGTTTGGATAGTCGCCAATTAGGGCCATACTCCAGTTTACATACGATCCTTGGGCTTGTCCCCAGTTATCCTTGGGCTTGTCCCCAGTTATCCTTGGGCTTGTCCCCAGTTGCTAATCCTTATCTTATATTGGCTTAGTCCCAAGTTATGATCTATTTCAGGTCCTTGAAGATAAGCAACTAGGGATTCTTGATCCTTACTTCTCTCTAAGGTTTATCTTATAGTTATCCTTATTATGGTTAGGATCTTAACTTGGATCCTCAGGTATGATCCTTAACTATTTTTAATTCTATTCAATATTTATTTAAATAACCCTAAAAATTTGACAACTAGACTTGTGATCCTTAAAATATATTGCTTTTTGGGATTCTTTAGCTATAGGATATTTGATCATGGATCATGTCTTAAACATTTTCAATTTGACTTATTCAAAATTGTTTATAAATGTGCATCAAAACAAAGGATAACAACACAAGATAAGCGACAAAAGGTTAAGATTTTATTTATTAACAAAAGACTAACCCTTAAAAGGTTGTCAAAATTACCTACCCCGAGCATCTACCAGCAAAACGTGGCCCGTCCGCTGGGGTAGGTAAAGGGTGTCCATGATAATAAGTTCAAAAAGTAGTGCAGGAATATAAAGGCGGCAGGATCACAATGGCTTCATCCCCCAAACAGAGGATCCCTCCACCAACTGCAATCCTGCCTATTATCCAAGGGATCATACATGACCCTTAATCCTAAAAACTATTGTTCAGTACAGACCATCAAATTGTTCAACATCACAACCACAAAAAACTACTACCAAATTTAAAAATTGGGCTCCGGCTGCGTCTAGGAATGTCCATCATCACCTAATTGTGCAGCCTACACTTTTGCTGCATCTTCTTCCCCTCCAGCTGCGGTATCCTTCACCAGATCCTTCCCACTACCTCCAGCTTCGATCGCCAAAACTTCCTCAGCCTCCTCATCATCTTCAAGATCAGCTAACCTTGCTTTCCAGCCCTCAACATCCCAGCTGCCTTTGTCAAAGTTAGGATCTTGAGCTTCTTGGGCCATCTTCAGTTTTGTCTGATACATTGTGATGGCAGCAGAGACCTTTGCACCTTCTATGAGGTCATGCTTTTCATAATCAATGTCAATCAGAAGTTTAGCCGTCTTAGTCTTTTCATCTTGGAGTTCCTTCCGAAGATCAGCAATTGCAAGGTCCTTAAGCACTGTAACCTATTGGAGGTCAGCAATCTTCTTGTCCTGCTCCTCGACATTCCCCGCATAATCCTCAATCTCAGCAAATTTCTGCAAAGAAAGGGATAAAGCAGTTTAAGATCAGGTGATCCTCATATGAGTAGAATACCTAGGCAGAGTTGGTGATCCTTACATCATTGAAGTATTCGAGGAACTGGTGGCGGATCAGTGGTAGGCCTTGAAGGTCCTCAGTGTCAGAAGTTTTCCTCTTCTTACCACCCTTTCCTTTAGTGGGAGCCTTGGGAATGGAGATGCTAGGACTAGTAGTGGCCCTCTTCTTCCTGGATCGAACAACATCAAGGTCAGCCGCGTTGAACTGGGATACAGGCTTAGCAGATTTTCCAGCACCTACACATTCAAAGCAAGATAAGTGTCCTAATCCTATTTCAATTTAATTATTTATTTTGATATTCAAACTATAAATCAAGCAGGATACTTACTTGACATGGTGATGGAACCTGAGGATACTTCTTGTGAGTCTGGGGTGTCTATCTTGAATGTCCTTATTTCAGGATCAAGCTTCCAAAAAGCAGCAAGCCTATCTTTGGTTGCAGGTGTTGTGATAATGTGCGAGAATGTGATAGCTGCACAAAAAGAAACAAAAGCATATTAGTAAGCATTATCAGAATGAGCTTACTTAGTGATCCTTCTAAGGATCCTCCTATCCTACCATGAATGCTCCATTCTTTCGGTAAATTCTGGCCATCCGGGATAGAGTCCCTTCTGACGAAGAAGAACCGCCGTTTCCAGTTGATATCGTTTTTAGTAGCTCTAAAGATGGGATGTTCTTTTCTGGGTTTACGCTTGAATAGATATCGGTGGAATCCAAATATGGTAAGGTCATACATCTCGGCTAATTCTGACATTCCCAAGTCAATTCCTTCTTGCTCAATGATCCTTTCAAGGGTATACAAAACCCTCCAGATCATTGGCATGGCTTGAATATGGGAGATGCCGGTGAGGGAGAAAAAGGATTGGGTAAAGTCTGGGAAGGGATACGAATATCCTATTGTGAAGGGTGTGACTGGGAAAGCTACCCAAGTTTCAGAGACGTAATCGCTTAAAACGGTGGGAACAAATGGTTTGAAAACAGTATTTGCCAGAAAATAGTGGCGGATTCTATCTATTTGTGGATCAGAGAAACAGCATATTTCTTTCACCGAATCTTCCAGGATCCCCTGGCTCTTGAGAGGACTTTCCTTCTTATGATCCTTGGCTGGTGAGGATTTCAGCATCATCTTGATTTGAAGAAGGTAAAGAAAGACGAACGGAGAAAGAAAACGTAAAGAAGGAAGAGGAAAAGAGTTACCTGCTTGATCGTCAGAGGAGAATTTAAAGGGAGTTCTCTTGAATTTGAATGCTAATCGATCCCTATCTCTAACTCTTATTTATAATCATGATCGTGCAGGGTTGTCACTTCTGTGACGTCATGGTTACAATGGCTAGTTCGATATCAACGGCTATATATCCGTTAGTTAGTTGCGGATAAGATCAAGAAAATATAACTCGCTTATTTTACAAATTACTCCTTATATTTTGGGGGCAATTGTTAGGGGAGGATTTTCTAACAATTAGTGATCCTTACTTGTAATCCTAATTAATGATCCTTACTTCTGTAACAGATAGTGATCCTCAGAAGAGCTTCAGGATCAGGATCATGGATCACTTTAAGGATCCTCATACTGACGATTGTTTGTTTGTATTTTGTATTACTTCGCAGGAGTAACAAGCTTGACTTGGTCTTGGCAACGTAACTATGGAATATTCCACGGGAATTTCGCACATGTTTAACCGGAAATGGACGTTGTGGAGAACGTGGGAGCTTGGCACGAAAGTCGGATAGTTTGTTATTGTATTTAACTTCTATTTTTAAAGGGGTAACGAGCTAGAATTAGAACACTTCGCCATTTTTCAGCTACACACACTCTCATACAATCGCACTCTTGAAGCTCTCGACGAACACTTATTAGTTTTCACTCACATTTACACATTTCACACTAGTGATCGTTGTACCTAGCTCGTTATTATCCGAAGTTGTAAACACTTGTTGATTTATTCAAGCTTGGTGATCGGTAGTTTCCATCACCCGGGGTTTTTTGTACCGGAGATCAACTTTTGATCAAGGACTTTTTCCCCGTATAAACCCTTGTGTCGTTTGTGCAATCTACATTGAAGTGATCCTTGTCATTGCTCTACATTTTAAGCATCATACCCTGTAACAGAGAGTTTGGTTGCATTATCCTCATTAGATTTTTGACCAAAACAGGGATAACAAGCTTGATTAGAACACTTTTTCTATATTCGGCATACACACACTCGTAACTGCTCTAAGTTGGCTCACGAACATTACTTGGCGATTTCATACACATTTTTGCACATTACACACTAGTGATCCTTGTAACAAGCTTGTTATCATCCCGAGTTGTAATCTTTTATTGTTTAATCTTAGTTGGTGATCGGTAGTTTCCATCACCCAAGGTTTTTTATGCCGGAGATCAACTCTTGATCAAGGGCCTTTTCCTCGTATAAATCCTTGTGTCATTTGTTCGTTGCATTTGATCATTATCCTTAACATTGTTCATTGATTCAAGCATCACACCTACAACAAAAGATTTAGTTGCACTATCTTTGCTTGATTTTTGACAAAAAACAGCAAGCATGAACACTTTTCCAACACGTGCCTTGGGAAGTTTACCAACTATATCCATTCCCCATCTCATAAATGGCCAAGAAGAGGATATAAGATGCAAGAGCTCTGCAGGTTAGTGAAGGATGTTACTATGACTCTGGCAAGGATCACACTTCTTGGCATAATCCACAGCATCCTTCTTCATAGTAGGCCAATAGTATCCTGTCCTCAGGATCCTTGAGAATAATGCCCTGCCCCTAGTGTGGTTTCCACAATCTCCTTCATGAAAATATTTTAGGACTTCTTGGATTTTAGGATCCTCAATGCATCTTAGATATGGTCCTGCAAGAGATCGTTTATATAGAATGTTATTCAATATTGTAAATTGAGATACCTTAATTTTGAAAGCCCTGGGGTTTTCTTCTGTAGAAATCTCTCCATGTTGGATATATCTCATGATTGGAAGGATCCATGATCCTGAATGAGATTGTGTATCATCACTAGGGATGATAGCAGAATCCTCTCCTATCTCCATAGTCACATGATCCTCAATAGCAGGGGTTAGGATATGGATAATAGGGATCTTGATATCCTTTAGAATCTTCAAGGATGATCCTAGATTGGCCAATGCATCAGCTTCTGCATTCTCTTCTCTAGGTACCTGTGTTAAACTAAAGGAAACAAAAGATAGTGCCAATTCTTTGACTATCTCTAAATATTTGATTAGCTTTTCACCTTTAACAGCATAGGATCCATTAAAGTGATTAGTAATTAACAATGAATCTACATGTACCTCAAGATACCTGATCCTCATATGCTTGGTAATTTGCAAACCAGCTATCAAGGCTTCATATTCAGCCTCGTTATTAGTAGTTTGAAACTCACAAGCTATTGAGTGGGGTAGTATGTCCCCCTGTGGCGATTTTAGTAGTATTCCAAGTCCTGTTCCTTTGACATTAGAGGCTCCATCAGTGAAGAGTATCCAAGGATCCTTAGTCTCTTCCAGCTGCTGAACTTCTAACTCAGCTTCCCTTTGCAAGTCACTACTAAAATCTGCCACAAAGTCTGCTAAGGCTTGGGATTTGATGGCAGTCCTTGGTTCATATCTTATATCATAAGCACTAAGCTTCACTGCCCATTTAGCCATCCTTCCTGACATTTCAGGTTTCCTGAGAACATTCTTAATTGGAAAGTTAGTCTTAACGATAATGGCATGAGTTTCAAAATAATGTCTTAACTTAGTAGATGCCATGATTAAAGCAAGGATAAGTTTTTCTAAATGTGAATACCTGGATTCGGCATCAAGCAAACTCATACTTACATAGTAAACAGGATGTTGTGTACTTTGGTGATCCTTAACAAGGACTGCACTTACTGCTTTGGAGGATACCGCCAAATATAAGGATAATATATCCCCTTTTTCTGGTTTCATCAAGGCAGGAGCTGGGGATAGGTAATCCTTAAGAGCTTTGAGAGCATTTTCATGCTTTTCAGTCCATTCAATTTTTTTGTTCTTTCTCAATATGTCATAGAATTCCTTGCACTTTTCTGATGACTTGGATATGAACCTGTTCAAGGCTGCGATCCTGCCTGTCAATCTTTGCACATCCTTTGCATTGGCAGGAGATTTTATGTTCACAATTGCCTTGATTTGCTCTGGACTTGCTTCAATACCTCTTTTTGTTACCATATAGCCTAGGAATTTACCTGCCTTAACACCAAAGTGACACTTGGAAGGATTTAGTTTCATATTGAATTTATCATGGATATCGAATGCTTCCTCCAAGTCTCTAAGGTGATCCTCAGCTTTCTTGGACTTAACCACCATGTCATTTATATAGACTTCCATAGTGTGTCCAATTTTCTCCTTAAACATCATATTGGCTAGCCTTTGATAAGTAGCACCTGCATTTCTTAGTCCAAATGGCATAGCAATATAACAATAGATACTAGTTGGGGTCATAAAGGCCATATCCTCTTGATCAGATGGTTCCATTTGAATTTGCTGAAATCCAGATGAAGCATCCATAAAAGTCAACAACTCATGACCCGCAGTAGCATCCACCATGGAGTCAATGTGGGGTAATGGGAGAGGATCCTTGGGACATGCCTTGTTTAAATCCGTAAAATCGACACATACCCTCCACTTTCCATTTTTCACTTTCCATTTTTCTTTTGAACAACAACCACATTGGCTAACCATCTTGGATACTTAACCTCTCTAATTATACCTGCTCGGCGTAATTTGTCTACCTCTTCCTGGATAATAGCATTCCTTTCAGGTGCAAACTTCCTCCTCTTTTGGTGGATTGGCTTGAATGACTTGTCAATGCCAAGTTTATGAGTAATTATATCTTTAGATATACCTGTCATGTCTTCATGCTTCCAGGCAAAGGTAGTTTTTCTCCTTTTGAGGAAGGATACTAAATCCTTTTCAATATTACCAAGGATCCCTGATCCTATGTAGATCTTGAATTCAGGATCATGAGGATCCATAAGGATTTCTTTCACATCCTGCTCTTTTGCCTCCAAGGCATCTCTTGGAGGATACTTTAGTTGCTATTGCTACCTTGGTCTCGAGGCTGGCTTCATTGATGATGTGTAACAGTTCTTAGCTTCTTGTTGATTACTCTTAATTTTCACCACTCCCCATGGACTAGGAAGCTTCACACATTGATGATAGGTAGATGGGACTGCCTTCATGTCATGTATCCATGGCCTGCCAAGGATAACATTACAACAGGATAAGCAATCTATAACACAGAATTTTTTATAAGAATGAAGTCCTTCAATGTAGATGGGAAGTTTGATGTCCCCCAATATATTCTTTGTTTCTCCGCTGAATCCCACAAGGACTGAGGATCTTGGTACAATATCTGATTCGGGGATGTTCATCTTCTTGAGGACATCAAGCTGGATGATGTTTACTGAGCTTCCTCCATCTATCAGGATCCTGCGAACAAAATGGTTAGATATAAATAATGTAATAACAAGACCGTCATGATGAGGAACCTGGATATCAACACGATCATCCTCATCAAAAGTTATAACTTTATCCTGGGTAATAGTGGATGTTCGAATGGGTCTATCCCCATTATCCATCTTGGTTTCCTTGGCATGTCTCTTGGCTGCTGAAAAGGAGGTACCATAAATGTCTGATCCACCCGATATGATGTTTATAACCTGTGCATCTGCCGGAGGGGCAGGAGCTCTTTCTGGGATCTTCTCAGGATCCTGGATCCTTGACTTTTTTCTTCCCAAAAGTTCCTTCTGGTGCCCCTTGCTTAACAAGTAGCCAATTTCTTTTCTAAGTGCAATGCACCCTTCAGTGAGATGTCCGAAATCCACATGATATGCACACCATTTCGACTTGTCTTTTGTTGCAGCTGGTTTATCACTTTTCCTTGGCCATCTTGCTTTCTCACCTAGATTCTGCATTGCAAGAATTAGTTCATTGTTATCAACAGAAAAACAGTACTCAGAAATTGGAGGATAATCCTCATCATCCTCTTCTTGTTCTACTGCATGCACATTCTGGTTATCAGACTTGTTGTAGGACTTGAACTTGTTGTTCTTGAAGTAGGATCCTTGCTTTTCTTGCTTTGAGGATCCTGGCAGTCTTTCCTGGATCCTTTTATCATCCTCTAATCGGATGAATCTAAGGGCCCTGGTTCTTACTTCATCAAGATTCCTGCAAGGGGTCATGACAAGATCATCATAGAATAATGAATCCCTAAGTAAACCCATTTTAAAGGCTTCTACAGCCGTAGCAATATCCAAATTAGGAATATCCAAGGATTCTTTACTAAACTTAGTGATATAATCTCTAAGTGATTCATTTTGACCTTGTGTTACCCTATATAGATCATTAGTTAATCGTTCAAACTTTCTACTACATGAGAATTGACTATTAAACAGGTTAACTAGATTAGCAAATGAAGTAATGGAGTAAGGGGGAAGACTTAGCAGCCATTTAAGAGCTGATCCTGTGAGAGTGGATCCGAAACCCTTGCATAGACATGCTTCTTTTAACCACTCAGGAATTGGATTGATCTCCATCCTTTCTCTGTATTGAGCCACGTGCTCTTCTGGATCCGTTGAACCATCATACAACTTCATGGTTGGTATCTGGAATCTTTTTGAAATTTCTGCATCACAAAGGGGCGGTACAAAACGGGATATCCTGTGGCTACCATCTACGATTTCAGGAATGGGCTTAACCACTCCTGGAACGCTGGATATCATATCCTTTAGCTTCTGTAATTCGCTAGCCATAGCTTGATTGATACCTGTATCCTGCATAGAGCCATGGTTAGTGTTATAAGAATTATTAAAAGTGTTACCTCCCAGAGGATTCAAGTTTGGAATTCCGGATGTGAATCCATATTGGCGGGATTCTGGTATGACTGAAGGACCAGAAGAAGCAATGGTCTGCATTGGAATGAAGTCTCCTTGATGAACATCTGAACCTCCAGGTTGCATACTTCTTAAGGATCCTTGATCCTGAAAGATGTTGGATCCTTGATGTGTTGTAAATGGGGGTCTTGGAGGATAATCCATGGATCCGAAAACCTGCGATGAGGATCTTTGAGGCTGAAAAGAGGATCCTTGAAACTGAGAGAATACTTGAACCTAAGAGGATCCCTGAACCTGATAGGATCCTTGAACCTGAGAGGATCCTTGAACCTGAGAGGATCCTTGAACCTGTGAGGATCCTTGAGCTGGCTGTGTCCCCATGTACCCTCCTAAACTGGTGAAGGATCCCTGATGCTGGAAGAAAGATCCCTGATGCTGAACAGAGGATCCTAATGGTTGAAAGTAGGATCCTAGAGCCTGAGTCATTGCCGACGATCCATAACGCATTCCTGTTAATCCACCCAGGTATTGGACATCCGGAGCTGTAGAATGCTGGGAGGTTATGACCAGAGTGTCGAAATTCAGCGACCTAGGCATCAATGGAGAATGATCCTCCACTGATCTCTTCTATTTCTTTATATCACCAATCTCCTTGAGGATCCTTTCGTTGGTTTTATCCTGCTCTTGTATGTGGTCTTTCATCTGCAAAATCAAAGTAAAAAGATCACTAGTAGTAGGATTAGAAGAAACAAAAGAAGTTGGTGGTTTTGAAAAAATGGGGCTTGGTCTCTTTGTAGCATTTTTAGCATTCTTCTGAGATCCAGAAGGTGGTGGAGGCAAAGGTGGAACGCCATGTGAAGAACTGATTGCCGGCATTGAACTTGAAGTGCTCTTTGCTGAAGAAGCCATCTGCTTGGTTGTAATGAACCGAAATGATCACAAAGACAGAAATTTCTTAGAAATGAAGCACCAATTGCCCCACGGTGGGCGCCAAACTGTTTTGGTCAAAAATCAAGCAAGGATAATGCAACCAAATCTTTGTTGTGAGGGATGATGCTTGAACTAATGTACGAACAACTTGCAAACGAAATAAATGAATGACACAAGGATTTATACGAGAAAAAGCCCTTGATCAAGAGTTGATCTCCGGCATAAAAAACCTCGGGTGATGGAAACTACCGATCACCTACTAAAATTAAACAAAAGATTGTTACAACTCGGGATGATAACAAGCTTGTTACAAGGATCACTAGAGTGTAATGTGCAAAAATATATGAAATCGCCAAGTAGACTGTCGAGAGCTATTGAGAGCTGTTTTGAGAGTGTGTTTTTTGCTAAAATTAGCCAAGTGTTCTAACTCAAGCTTGTTATCCCCTTTTTAAAATTAGAAATAACTAAACCGACTAACTATCTGCTAAATGTGCAAGCTTCCCACGATCTCCATAACGTTCACAAGGGCCAAGCACGTGTGGAATATTAAGAGCATATTCTCCAAGAATATCGGATAGACTTGGTCCATGCATATACTCCTGCAAAACAAGCTCACATACAAGGTAGACAATCGTTAGTGTAAGGATAACAATGAGGATCCTGGATCCTGATCCTGCAACACCTTCTGATGATCCTTAATTCAAACAGAATTGTGGATCCGTGTTCCTGACAGTACTTAAGGATCCATGATCCTTAGGATTGAAAAATCCTCCCCTAACAAAGATGATTAGGGAAGTCAAATTTCCCAAATGGCTAGCAAATGTGGTCGTGGTTCAAAAGAAGAATGGGAAATGGAGAGTTTGTGTAGATTACACAGACTTGAACAAAGCATGTCCTAAAGACCCATTCGTTCTGCCTTATATAGACTCAATGGTGGATGCCACTGCCGGTTATGAGATGTTAACCTTCATGGATGCATCCTCAGGATTCCAGCAGATCCAAATGGAACCTTCGGACCAGGAGGATACTGCCTTCATGAAACCAACAGGTATTTATTGTTATACTGCTATGCCTTTTGGTCTAAAAAATGCAGGTGCAACATACCAGAGATTGGTGAACATGATGTTTAAAGACAGTAAAATAATGCCAAGACACCACGGACAAACGATAAGGAAGAATCACCTTCAAGAGTGGTGGGTGGTGGGTGAAGTGTGAGAGAGGTGGTGTGCCAAGGGATGAGTTGCAAGAGCTCCAAGCACTCCTATTTATAGGCTAAACAGAAGCTCGGGCACGGCCCCGTGTCCAGTGGGCACGGCCCCGTGTCCATCCTCCTCTCTTTCTTCATTAAATGCAGTTTTTCTGCATTAGTTGACCACGCCCCTGTGTTCGCAGAGCACGACCCCGTGTGCAGAAGCATATCTGTACTATCAAGATTTGCCAGGATTCTGCGAATCTTATAGTTGACCACGGCTCCGTGGTGGGCGATGGAAGCTTCTACAACTTTGTCTTTTCTGCTGACACTTGGGCACGCCCCCGTGCTCACTGAGCACGGGGTGTGTTCAGTCTTCTGTTCTTCTTGTTTTGCTTGGGAAGATGCTGTCGGGAGGTCGGACATGCCACTTTTGTTCCTTTTCTTGTATTTGTGTTAGATTTAGCTGCCTTTTTGCTTCTTTTGTTAATTTGAGCTCATTTAATCCTGAAAATACAAAAGGAAGACAAAAGCACACTTTTTCCAACATTAGTACTAAAAAAGGGTTAGTTTTATGCCACAATTGATGTAATTTATATGGTGCATTTTGTTCACATCAAATACCCCCACACTTGAATCTTTGCTTGTCCTCAAGCAAAACTCTTTATAATGTGGCTTTACACTCCCAAATGGAATGGGTAGAAGAAAAGGTTTTTGGGCTTGTCATAGAGTGCCGGGATTTCCAAGATTCATTATTGAGTTTTTTTTTATATATTTACAATCCTATTCGTCATGATTTATTAAAAACGTTTCATAAGATAAATTACTTATTAAGGCATAACATGCCTTTTTAAACTTCCATTTATATACAAGTTCACATACCTCACGGGGGATCACTCAACACTCGGACGAAGGTGTATTTTTTTAGTGAATCACTCGAGAGCAGCATTGAACTTACTCCTACCATATGCTTGCCAAGTAATCAATCCTCCTCCTTTTTAACTAAAGACCTTTGTAAATATCAAGAGGACTTTTTGGGTGAAGGGTTAGGTGTTGGTGCATACGTCTACTGACTTCGTCTTGTATCGAGTCTTGCACTGTATATGGCACGAAGTTCGAGATTTCAAGTTAAAGCTTAATTCCGCATGAAGGGGTTCAGGTTAATTCCGCACGGAATTAACATGTATTTCCGTTTGAGACTTGTAATATCATTTGAGTCATAATTCTGTGTGAGAAGTATTTCCGTTTGAAGCATGTTTCAAACAGAATTAGTGTGACTATAAATAGGTGATAGGTCTGTGTCATTTCACACGAAATTAGCTAGAGTGTTTCCGACGGCGAAGCTCTGTCAAAGTGTCTTCAGCTCTGTAATTGTTACCAGATCAATATAGAAGACAATTTAAGTGAATATCTTGCTGAATCAACTCATCATGTCTGTTTCCGCCTTTCATTTTAGGTAGAACGCCTCTGATCGACTCATTTCGGGTCCGACAACGATCCTACAATTGGTATCAGAGCTCAGGAGGAGGAGTTCTGCAGATTTCAGCCTGATTTCATCTCATTCTCTTACTTCTACACCTTCTTTTCTCATTTAAACTAATTATGACGGTTAAAATGATCTGAATTTCACATATTACAAGCAAAACAGTGTTTTAACAAATCCTTGAGAAAATTGGATCTTAATTCGACTTAAATCTGCTTAAATTGATAATTCCGTTTGAAATTCTGTTCGAAAATGATGACATCATCTTAATTTCGCTTGAAAGTGTTCCTTAATTTCGTATGAAATTAATTGTTTTGGCTAATCTCGTTTGAAAGCACAACTAATTCCGCACGGAATTATTATTCCGCTTGAACTTGTTCAAACGAAATTATAATTTCGTTTCAGTGTTGTGATTTCGTTTGAAAACTGGGTAATTCCGTACGGAATTATCTGATTCCGTTTGAAAAACACTAATCTCGTTTGAAAGTTGTGTGCAGGTTAATTTCGTTTGAAGCTAATATTGCTTGGGAGTAATCTCGTTTGAAGAATCTAGTTTCGTTTGAAAATGTCTGACGAAGAATTTTACAACGCATTTACCACATCCCCGACTACTCCAGCTGCCATTACTCAAAGCATGAACATGGAAAACGAAACTGGAACTCTACAAAAACCCCCAAAGCTAATGAGCATTGAGGAGTATGATGGTTGGAAGGACCGGTTTGAAAATTGGGTCCAAGCTAATCATTTAAGATCGTGGGAGTGCATTGAGAAAAAATATGTTAAACCACGCATAGAATTGCAAACTGAAAAAACTATTTTTCAATTCACAGATCAAGAACAAGAAGTATACAAAGCAGAGAAAATGATGATTAGCTTACTCCAACAAGCCGTGAAAGAAGACATCATCATATTGCTTCAACATGATAATACTTCAAAATCAATTTGGGAAGCATTTAAAACTAAATATAAAGGAAGTGAGAAGATGATTAGGAGTAAGAAATCATTGTTAAAGAAAGAATTTGATCTGTTTAAAAGTTTTCCAGGTGAAGGTACTAAGAAACAGATCGAGAGATATTGTCACTTAGTACGCTCAATGAATTTGTTAGGCATCACTAAAGAACGAGAAGAATGGGTCGATAAATTAGCTGATTCTTTACCTCAGAAAGAATGGGGTACATTTTTAATGATATTAAAGAATACTGGAAGTTATGATGAATTGACAAACTCTGAGTTCATTGAAAATATTGAGGGACAAGATCTGGAGCAACAAAAGATTGAAAGAATGACAAATCCTAGTAGTCAACAAGATGTCAAAATGTACTACAAAGGAAATGTTCAAGAGGTTGAAATGAGTCCGAAAATCCAAACTGCTTTTAGTGCTGGGAACTCATCAGGAAATATTGATCAAAGTTCAAACAGTAGCAGTGGAATTTCTTCATACCCGAATGTCAGTCCAAACATTTCTACTTCAAGCATTCAATCTCAAGGGTCAAAGAATGGAAATGGGTTTGTGTTACAATGCAACATTGCATTGAATCTTCCAAGTGGACAAAGTTTTTCTGAAGAAACTGCGAAAGATCACATGGCACTACTTGCTACAGTGCTACAATCATATGAGGGATTGGTTGCTGGAAGGATCGGAAATCCTATGCTGACGAAAGAGGATTACGATCAGATTGACGCTGAAGAGATGGAACTCATGGACATCAAATGGTGTCTAGCTAGTGTCTTGAGGAGAGCAGAAAAGTTTAAGATGATTACAGGAATAAATGATTTTTTGGATGCACATGTATCTACTTTGGGTTTTGATAAATCTAAAGTTACTTGTTTTCGATGCAGAGAAAAAGGTCATTTCAAGAGAGAATGCAAAAATCCAGAAGCAAGTGGAGCAAAGAATCCTTTTGGAAAAGATGATTACTATCGGAAAGCTATATATCAACAAGTTGCTCATCAACCTCATCACCAAAAGGAATCACAAACTGCACATGCCAGAATGATCGAAGATGCAAATAAGAGAGCTTATTACTGTATCATTGATCAAGATGATGAAAAAGTGACAGAAGGTTTCAGCTGGGATAAATACATTCCATCTGATTCAAAAACAGTAGCACTCATTGCACAGATCATTCAAAAGCCTGATTTGTTTAGTGAATGGATGAAAGTGATTGGTGTTAATGAGTCAAGTCAAGAAGAAGAGTCTATTTCATCAGATGAAAGTTCAGAAAGAGAAACAGTTTTTGTTCAAACACCATCTGATTCTGGTTCTTCAGATGATAGTTCTGAAAAGACAATAAGTTTTGATCAAACTCAACTGATAACAGCAGTGATGATGAGGAAGAAATACATATTAATATTGCAAAAACTCAACTATCTCCTGAAAGTTTTCAATTTTATTTTGCAGATCGCTTGGAGAAGTTGAAAGACAGACGAGCTGCGGAAGAGTTGAAAAAGATGAAGGAAGTTAAAGTCACTAAGAAGACAGTGGAAGTTGATAAGGTGGCTGAAGCTGAAAAAGTTGTTGAAGTGGAGAAAATAATCGAAGTTGAAAAGATTGTTGAGGTTATCAAGCCGTGTGAAAAATGCTTGGAATCTTGCAAGAAATGTGAAGAAAAGGATGAGAAGTTGTGTGAATTTGAAAAGATGAAAGAACAATTACTGTTCAATCTCAATTATGTGAAAGAATTGTACGACGTGTTGAACAGAACAGTAACTGGTCTTCAAAAGACGAATTCTGAAAGAGAAGACACATTGACAATGATGAATGCTGAGATGATGTCAAAACAGAAGGCCATCAACCACTATATTGAAGAATGTGCCAATTTAAAGCAGGAGTTGGTGACAGAAAAGATTGAAAATGAAAGAATCAGAAGATTGTTGCTAAGCTATTCTAGTTCTGATTATCTTATTGACCGAATTTATCCGACTATTGCAGGTTTTGAAGTGTTTAAAGATGATCAAAAGAAGCCAAAGGACAAGAAGGATACTGGTAAGAAACAGAATGTTAGTTACAACAAGTGTCCGCCTCCGGTATGGGAAGGGTATTTCTTAAATAAAAGATTTAAATCTTACTGAAAAACCTAAAAAATACACTTCAAGAGTTCAACAACGATTAAACAAGAAAAAAGGTTACAGTTCTGGTTCTGGTTTTCAAAAGAAACCAAACCATAACGGTTATTTCAAAAAGAAAGGTCTTGGATTTATTCCACCAGAAAATCATAAAAATGAAAAATATGTCCATGATTTTAAATCAACAATGGAATTTGTTTCAGGAACAAGCTGTGAAGAGGAATCAAAAAGCTCATTCTGGAAGGAATCAAACAGAAAATTCCTTGTCAAGAAGCAAGAGGTTATGAAGAGTGGAGCTAATCAGAAAAAGAAACTAGAACCTGTTACAAGTGTAATGAAGTTGGTCATATTGCATGGAACTGTTCTCAAGCAACAAAATCAAAACAGGGAGTTTCTGAAAAACTAAAAGAAAAGGTTGTTGAGAAAACTGAACCAACAACTGAAAAATTTAAAATTTTTGAAAATTCAACATATGAAGTAGGTGAGTGTTCAAAGACCCATTTTTACAAAAAGGAAAGCCAAAGACAACCAAATGTTGGTTGTTAAAAAGTTTGGTGTGAAATCCAGCGATGAATCTGAATCCACAAAATCAGAGGAGCCACAAGTTGTTAAAAATGATTAAAACTCAGTTCCACCTTTGGATGAAGTTCATTTTCCACCATTGCGGGTTGAGAATTTAAACTCAAAGGTTGGGAAAGTTGAGATCTCAAATCAATTCTATTCTGAGAAGAAAGAATTTGATGTTGAGAAAGCATTTAATGGAAAGGTTAAAAAGATTTTTGGGAAGATGGTCGAGGGGAAGGCCAAAGGGGTTAAAGATTTTTATGCAACAAAGAAGGCAACCTATAACCCGACTGAGGCAGAGTTGAGATCACCCAAGGTTGGTCAGGCTTGGGTGGACATTTTCTTTAACTGAAAAACCTGACTTGCCGGAGTTCCCAAGTTTGTAATCGTGGAACATGAATCGGCATCTTTCTTAAAAATTGATTGTGTGAATGAATCTTGAAATTGTTAAATTTTATAGGTTGTGACTTGCCGGAGCTCTCAGGTTGGTAAGCGTAGAGCAGGAATCGGCATATTTCTTGGTATTTGAGTTTGTGAAATGATAACCTACATCTGGTGTAAAGTGATTAATCAAGGTTATTTAGTTGAACTTGATGTAATCATGCATGAATTTTGTTGATAAACAATGTGACGAGATGAATCCCAAACCTAACAAAACTAATTTTCTAGAAAAACCATTTTGATTAAAACAAACTTAAGTGTTTTGAAATCTAAATGGGAAAATAGTTTGTTAAAAGGGGGAGATCGGATTGTTTGTGCCAAGTGGATGGCGAATTGAAGCGATTTGATGTCAGTTGTCATTTTACTTGTATAGTTTGTTTTCAAATTTCTTTAATGTGTTTGAATTTTAGGGGGAGTAAAATTTCAGAAAATCCAAAAACATTTGGAAATTTGAAAAAAAAATACAAAAACATGATAAAATCTACAAAAACCAAAAACATTTGAAAAATTTAAAAATGAGTTTTGTTGTATAAAAGAGGTAATGATAGTACATCAGTGGGCTATCACAACATGCTAAAGATATGGAATGTTTAAATGTGATAAACGGTCTCACTGTGGATGTGTCAGTAGGGTTTTTGCACATTTAGTAGATTGTGACGAGATATAAACATAAATTTCAAACTTACTTATATCGTGGGGAACATTTCTTGGATATATGGGTAACCCCCGAAATCTTGTTTGAAAGGTCCCTCTTTCTGAGATACTAGGTCTTTATGCTCAGTGATATCTGGGGTGTTATCCCGGGACTTCTGATTTTGCGGAAGCAATAACCTAGTCCCCGCATAATACTTTCTGCTTGCTTGAAATATAGCGCCTCCCTCAGCATAAAAAATGATGAAACATTGAAAAATGCTAATCATGTGCTGTTGAAGAAAAGATTCTCTAAAGGGGACACACCAAAAGTCGAAGCCATCATCTCTCTGCTGAACGGAAGTTCTGACCTGAGCTCTCACGGCCCTCGCATCTAACCCCTTACAGATATCATCTAGGTATACTCACCTGTAAGACTGAATATTGGGATCTGGATACGGGAGTATATTCAAATGGTGGGACACACGAATAACTTTAAGTGATTAAGACATTAAAATCATATCTCGAAACAGTTGAACTTTGTGTGAAAATTTAAGTGGATCAGTATACTGACAATCTAGGTGAATCGTTTAGAACTTAAAATGTTAAAAGCTTAACGGTGCTGGTGATTTGTCTCAGAAACTGATATGATCCTCTTACACAAACTCACAAAAATAGTGTCTGTAAATATTTCTTTACTGCATTTTAATTCTGTTCTTGCATTTATGTTTAGTTCTTATTTTGAAAAATCCAAAAAGATTTTTGACGACTGATATTGGAAAGCTGAATTTTAAAATTCCAAGTGCTGAAAATGATGAACAGGTTTGGGTGAAAATGTTTGACTGAAAAAGTTTTATTTACAAGTGGTTCATCAGATTGCAAAATCATTTTGTTAATTGATGATGTTTCTACATGTGGTTGGCAAAGGATAAATTTGTAAAATGTTAAATTTGTAAAATTTACTGTGGGGTAGAGAATGTGCAGGAAAAGCCAGGTTCCGATACCTGAGCAGAATGTGAGCTAGGTCATGATCCTAGAACACAAATTCTAGACTGCGACCCCAGCTTTGTCGATAGGGGGACTCTGAAGACATCCGAGGAGAGAGTATTTGTTTGAGAAGGAGCTATTGGTGCTAAAGCAAAGAGAAGATACTTCAGAGAGGAGCAGTCAGACCGATAAAGACTATAGACATTGAAGACTCGACACTTAACACTCGTCAACATCCGAGGGGGAGTCTGTTGGTTCATACGTCTGTTGAGTTCGTCTTGTATCGAGTCTTGCACTGTATATGGCACGAAGTTCGAGATTTCAAGTAAAAGCTTAATTCCGCATGAAGGGGTTCAGGTTAATTCCACACGGAATTAACATGTATTTCCGTTTGAGACTTGTAATATCGTTTGAGTCATAATTCCGTGTGAGAAGTATTTCCGTTTGAAGCATGTTTCAAACGGAATTATTGTGACTATAAATAGGTGATACGTCTGTGTCATTTCACACGAAATTAGCTAGAGTGTTTCCGACGTCGAAGCTCTGTCGAAGTGTCTTCAGCTCTGTAATTGTTACCAGATCAATATAGAAGACAGTTTAAGTGAATATCTTGCTGAATCAACTCATCATGTCTGTTTCCGCCTTTCATTTTGAGTAGAACGCCTCTGATCGACTCATTTCGGGTCCGACAACGATCCTACATTAGGCTTGGGCTAAAGGTGGGTGGTTGGGTTAGTGGTTAGTAAAAGGGCGAAAGGCGTAAAAAGCTTCGGTTTTTCATAAGACTTGATATTTTCCAAAACTTTTCATTTTGATAAAGCATTTCAAACAAAGTTATTTTTGATAAACTTGTTTGTTTATTTCTTTGGCTTCATCATCATTTTTTTTTCAAGTCATAAGAGGAACCGCGCTTTGTTACTAAAATAAAGGGTTTAAAAGGAAAAACGGTTTAGGTGGGTAAAAGGTGTTTGAATTGGGTTAAGAAATGAAAAGGTTTAGGCTCAAAGGGGTTAACTAGGGGGATTTTGGGTAGGTGGCAAAAAAAAAATAATGGTGTAGAAATAAAAAGGGTTAGTCCTAATGCCTCCTTCATTTACTTACTTGGGTTTAAGTTGGTAAGGACCGGGAATGCATTGTCGTGGCAAGTTCTAGAGTTGTAAGAACCAAGCGGCTATTCACACAAGAAACGAAAGATGAGCATTTAGTTTAAAGATGGGTATTTGTATGCTCAATAAAGGCTCAAAACTCACTTTTGTGGGAATGGGTTTTTATGTGATCAAGTATATATAATCAAATTTTAACTAAGTTTGTCATGTCGTTTCATAATTCTCTTATGTTGGTTCTTTTTATCACGACGCTAACGGTGGTAAATTTGTAAAAATATAACCTTTTTAGAATTTTGAAATTCCCAACTTAAACTTAAACAAGTAAAAATGTGTGAAAAAGCAAAATTTTGGTAAATGTGTCCCAAAAATAAGTTTTTAGGTTGATTGAATGTGTAAAAAGGTGTGAAAAAGCAAAATTTTGTGTTACTGGGCGCCTGGACACGGCCCCGTGTTGTATAGACACGACCCCGTGTTCAAGTGCCAGTAACGAAAACTTACAGAAGGTGGACATGGGGGCGTGTTGGCTGGACACGACCCCGTGTCGGGCAAATATCTGTAGAATTTAAACAAACAGCAGGTCTGGGAGGTGGGCACGGGGGCGTGTCGGCCGGAAACGACCCCGTGTAGACAATCTGCATTGGTGAAAAACATGTTTCTGGCTTCGTTTTTCCTGTCCCGGCTTTAGTAGTACTAATGTTTAGTACTCTAAGCCTCGTATGTACCTGTCTTATCAATAAACACCACACCAAACAATACCAAACATCCTAGATTACCAAGTTCAACATCCAAACCACAAAGTTAAAAATAAAAACAAGAGCATAAAATAAAAAGAAGTTAGGGAAAGTAAATTGTTCAACACTCGACATGCAGGCCGGAAATAGTTTGATAGAAAAGGGGGGTTAACCTGTGCGATCACCAACCAGCTGCTCCTGCTCCGACTCCTCCCGCCTACTCCATGGGCTCATCATCATTATCATCATCATCTTCTCCTCCATGCCCCGCCATGTACTCCTGGATGCTCCCGATGTCATCTTGAATCTCGGAGATGTTTCTCTCAATGGATCCGACCCGGTTGTACGTGTTGTTGGTGAGGTTATAGGTGTTCCTGGTGCACATAAGGTTTTCCTGCAACAAATCATGCAAACTTTGGAAGTTAGGAAAACCGCCTCCTTGTGAGGAGGATTGGCCTGGATTACCCTGGTGTTGGTATTGGTACTGATGATGATGTGGAGCGGGGAGGGTGAGTGCCTCTTGCGGGTTCCATGCATGCCCCTGCATCCTTTGGAAGCTAACTGACCCGTCTTCAGCCTCATAAATCAGGTTCATGGAGCGGCAGATGTGTACATCCACTCTTCCAGACCATGGGCTCCTCTCGAAAGACCTAGGTATGTTCACGAAGTGCTTGAAGAGATGGTATATACACCCCCCAAAGAAGATAGGGGTTGGTGCAGTAGCAAGCCGGTTTAAATGCATGTTTCGGAGCAGGAGGAATAGAACATCGAGATGCCTTCGGGTATGAATGCAGTGAAGAACCACCAAATCTCTCAACACAACAACGCCACTACTGTCATGTCGTTGACTAAGAGAGTAAGCGAAGACCCTATGAATGTAGCAGTAGAGCGGATCCCTCAGCTTAGTGCTCTTAGTGCTGCTCGGATTGTAGTGCCCTTCACCAATCTGAGCCCACGCAGCTTGGCGTTCGTTCTCATCCAACTCTCATACCCCTCCGGTGTTTTCTTCATTACCTGCATCTTCCTCCGCAAACAGCCCAACTATCGACCCAAACTGTGCCATTGAAATCGAGTACCGAGTTCCTCCACATCGGAATTGCACCCCATCATGATCGAAAGGGCCGCTTCTTGAATTAAACGTGAAAGTGCTGTAGAACTCCATATTGCACTCTTGGACAGAACGAAGTCGAGTTGTTAGGGCGACTCTGAGTGGGCCGGTAACAAGGTTGTTGAACCGGTCAAGTTGGTTAACCAACGTTAACAGATCCGTGCATGCCTGTCTTGGGTATTCTTCCGGTCTTGTTTGAAGAACTTCGTATCGTGCCCTAGCATCGAGCTCAGTTGCGTTGAACCTTTTGAATTTCTTCGACATCTGAAAGAATACACCAAAAGTTAGCACGAAACAGTTAAATTTTCGGACAAAACTGGAAACAGCAGGCTGGACACGGCCCCGTGTTCAGCGGACACGACCCCGTGTCCAGGCGTCTGATACTCAAAAATTTCATTTTTCGTCCCGGTTCCGAAAACCTGATAATTTTTGGTCAAGTATGTGCTGTTTCCCCCGAAAATGAAATCCTAAGTGTCGTTTTTCCCAAAATAACCCATTTACCCCTTCGATTTTTTCTTTTTCGGTTAAAAAACAAGGGTTTGGGGTTTTGGTGAGAAATCGGGCAAATCTATGAACAATATAAGTGTATTTACTTTCCATAACACTAATCTAAACTAATTCTAACAGATTCATACAAAAATTTTAGGTTCGACCCGGATGAACTTCAAGAACCCTAGATTTTCCCCAAATTTTTGATGTTTTAACTACATGTAAGTAACTAATCTAACTACTAATGATGATAGGATCATGCCTTGATGTTGTTAGAATGAAAGGAGACGTCAAAAATCTGCGGAAAATCGCCTGAGCCAGAGAGTTTTCGGGGAAACGGGGCGTGTTGAAATGAAGAAACTGTTTTGAAAAAGGGTTTTAACCCGACAGTTGCGCGGACACGGCCCCGTGCCGAGCAAAAGTTTGAAATTTTTTTTAAGTGCTCGTGTGAGTGCCCTGTTTTCCCAAAACTTGGTTAGAAGACTTACCAGTTCGATGTTCATCCGCTTGTTCGTAACTTACCAGGTATGATGTTGATGCTTTTAATCTTCGACCGTTTGATACGAGATTTCATCTTCCTCATCCTCAATGAATCCTTGATAAAGTTTTAGCCATTGGCCATTGACTTTGAACGGAATTCCATTCCGAGATTTAATTTCTACTGCACCGTGTGGAAAAATATGGGTGATGGTAAAAGGTCCTGACCACCTAGATTTTAATTTTCCAGGAAATAGTCGAAGTCGTGAATTAAACAAAAGAACTTGATCCCCTACTCGAAATTCATTAGGTTTAATATGTTTATCATGCAAATTTTTCATTCTTTCCTTATAAATTTCAGAGTTAGAGTATGCATAATTCCTTATATTCATCTAATTCATTTAATTGACAAAATCGATTTCTACCTGCAAATTCTAAATCAAGGTTTACATTTTTAATTGCCCAGTAGGCCTTGTGAGTTATTTCTACTGGCAAGTGACTGCTTTTACCATAGACCAGCTTATATGGGGTTGTACCTATTGTTGTTTTATAAGCAGTTCGAAAAGCCCATAAAGCGTCATCTAATTTATTAGCCATTCTTTTTTATTTAATCCTACGGTTTTTTCAAGTATTCGTTTTAAACCTCTGTTAGTCACTTCGGCTTGTCCGTTTGTTTGTTTGAGGGTGGTATGCCGTAGAGACCCAGTGATAGACCCCATATCTTGTTAAAAATTTTTCAAGTTGATGATTACAAAAATGGGTACCTCTATCACTTATTAATGCTTTAGGTGTTCCGAAACGAGAGAATAATTTTTTCAGAAATCTTACCACGACTCTTCCATCATTGGTTGGAAGTGCCTCGGCCTCGGCCCATTTAGACAAGTAATCGACTGCCACAAGTATATATTTGTTTCCTTTTGATGGTGGGAATGGTCCCATAAAGTCGAGTCCCCATACATTAAAAATTTCACAAACGAGAATGCCATTTTGTGGCATTTCGTTTTTGGAAGAAATATTACTTGTTCTTTGGCAAGCGTCGCATGTCTTGACAAGACTTTTGGCGTCTTTATAAATGGTTGGCCAATAAAATCCTGAATCAAATACCTTTCGTGCGGTACTAGCGGCACCATGATGTCCTCCATATGGTCCTTCATGACAATGGCGGAGAATTCTCCGTGCTTCGCTACCATGTACGCATCTTCGGATGAGTTGGTCGGCACACATTTTGAAAAGATAAGGATCTTCCCAAAAGTAATGCTTCACATTAGCAAAGAATTTCTTTCTTTGGTGATGTGGCCATCCTTTTGCGACTATACCACTAGCTAGGTAATTAGCATAGTCGGCACACCATGGTTCTTCTTTGTATTCCACCATTTCTAGGGACTCCGTTGGAATTTTTTCATTGATTTGTTCATCCCTGGTTGCCTCCAAAGCTGGGTCTTCTAAGCGTGAAAGATGATCTGCTGCGGTGTTTTCTGCTCCTCTTTTGTCTTTGATTTCAATATCAAATTATTGGAGGAGTCGAATCCACCGAATCAAACGGGGTTTAGCATCCTGTTTCTTGAAAACGTATCGAATGGCTGCATGATCTGTATAGACTATAGTTTTAGAAAGAATTAGATAAAAACGAAATTTATCAAAAGCAAACACCACAGCTAGCAATTCTTTTTCAGTTGTTGTGTAATTTTCTTGTGCATCGTTAAGTGTTTTACTAGCATAATAAATTAGGTGAAAATGCTTTTCTTTTCTTTGTCCCAAGACTGCTCCAACTGAAAAGTCACTTGCATCACACATGATTTCAAAAGGTAATTTCCAATCAGGCGCTATCATGATAGGTGCATTGACTAGCATTTCCTTGAGG
>JARYGA010057241.1:0-35717 GCA_030545235.1 Helianthus tuberosus | reverse complement strand
AAGAGGGTGTAGTGGAAGAAACAGTTGGTCCAGATAAGGAGCCTAGTGTATAAGAGGGTGTAGAGGAAGAAGTGCTTGGTTTTGATAATGAGCCTAGTGTATAAGAGGGTGCAGATGGAGATGACAATGAAGACAGTGACTATTATGTTGACTTAATTGGGACAGAAGAGTCAAGTTCTGATGAAGAGGAGGGTTTTGTTGTGGAGGGTAATGGTGATGAGGTTCAGGATGAAGTAATTGGCTCAGATTCAGACTGAGAAGTTGTTGAATGGAAACAGTCACAAGATGCCATTAATCAAGTTAATAAGGATGAACTTGCATCTACAAGAAGTTAGTTGAATAGTGTATTAAACCTAATGAAAAAGAAGGTAAGTTGAATGAATCTAATGATGCAGGGTGTGCACATATAGAGGGATATAGTAGTTACGAGGAATCTGTGCAGTTGCTGGTTATTTACATAAAACTGCAAAAGACTATTGTCACACCCCGATTTCCAACGTGTCACCGGTGGGCCCGGTGGGGAGTATCGTGACGTGGTTGGCAACATAATAGTCAAACAACACAATATTTAATATGCACAGCGGAAGCAAATTGTAAGATATAATACAGCCGAATTTAATATTGTAATATCAAATGTCACAATATTCGGAAGTTTATCCACAGACGGATCGAAAATAAAATGGAATTTATAGTTCAACAGACTTCAGGCATCTTAAGCTTGCGAGACTTCTATTGATGCTAAGGAGAAATCCCAGTCAATTACGTTTAGTACCTGCATTTAATCTTTTTGGGAAAATACGTCAGTTTACACTGGTAAATACAATCAACTGACTCATTTTGGAAAATGATTGAAAATTGATTTGGATGCACGTGGCATAAACATTTTTATTTAACTTGGGAGAATTATTTAATATTATAATCTTGTGAACGAATTACATGTTCCTTGTGCGTTTAGTAGCCCGGATCATGTCCGGGTTAAAGATCAATCGACACACCACATTATTCTTTTGTGCACTGACGGGTGTACGCCTACACCCCGCGCTTAAGTCGTGGCCATTTCGTAAAATGATGCCAAGGATATCCGGGACATGGTCATTAACCCCCCAAAGGCTTTAAGTAACAAGACTGTTTAAACGAGCCGATCAAATTATTCAATTAACCACCCAACGATGGAAGATTTGATGCCCGATCAAGCGGTATTCAATATACCGTAACCCAAGCCCATATAGGGAAAATAAGTTAAAAGTATTTACCTGAGCAATGTATAAATCACAATAAGCAAATTGCAAGTAGCTTTTATTGGTTCTCCTAATCTGGAACGAAGGTTTATAATAACCTATTAGAATCTAACGGGTCTTTAATTAAGCTTAAACTTAGACCGGTTAGTTTCAATGATACGGTTCGTACGCACTATTAAGCAAAGACCGGATAGAATGTGATTTAGACCCGACAAGTTCAGAGACTTGTTTAATATGGGTATTTTATGCACACTCTGGATTTTGAGATAAAACAGATAAGGTTTGACCCGTGTCGGCTAATTTATGTAAACTCGTTACATAAACCGAACCGAACGCGTAATAAGCGTAACGGGTAATAATGAGAGCCATTTACAGGTTTCCTAAGTTAATATGCTCCATATATGTTGTGACATCAGTAAGATATCATTTATTATGTCCGAAATGAATTTAAACACAAACTATGCCCCGTAGGGGTAGTTTGGTCATTTTAAAGGTTGTAAAAGAGTTTGAGTGTTAACCTGAGTTACAGGCCTGATGTAATCAGCAAATATACTCAAGTTTCTAAGTTATATCAGTAGGTTAAAGTATATATGTGAAATTTATCAATTATAACCAAACTATGCACCGTAGGGGCATTTTGGTAATTTCACATAAGCCGAAAAGCTCAAAACTGAAGTCTGAGTTAATCAACTTTTGCTTACTGTTAAAATATTATAATTTACCTCAAATATCAGTAGGTATCACCCTTAGTATGTTTAAAATAGTTCTAGTACATACTAGGCGTTAAAAACGCTTAAAAAGGCGATTAGAAGCCGTTTCCGGGTTCTATATAGAAATCTGATATTTTTATTATTCCAGAGGGTTTAAAATAATTTATTTCTCATTTATAATCAGTAGCAAAAGGTTTGGAGTTGTTTAGATATGTAAAACTCATTTTATGGCCCGTAAGGGCAAAACCGACAATTACCGGATTAAGCCTACGACTATGAGTTATGCTCAGCCTAAAATTAATTAAAAATCTTCAAAAATCCCAAAATGATGTATTACATCAGTGGGTATTAAGTTTGATATAAAAAAGTAGGCTTAACTAGGCTATACGCTAATTACGCCATTTAATTAACATAAAGCTTTCATTTTGCGCTAATGAGCATAACTCTCAATCTACACCTCAAACTGATGTCAAACTTTGCATACAAGTTTATATATCAGTAATTAAAGTTTCTACTCTTTTACATTTCCAAAAATCACGTTTTAAGGTAATAAGGGCATAATGGTCAACATATGAGCAATTAACGGAATCATGCGAATTAATTGGTTAACTAACGAACCATGGTGTATAATCACAGAGGGTTATACTAGCATGTTACCTGGTCCAAATTAAGCTCTAAGGAATTTCTAAATCATGCCTAAACGGGTCAGAACTGAAAGTCAAAGTATAAGTCAAACTATGCGACTTTCGGTTCCGAACCGGGTCTAAACAGGAAATTGTCGGGTTGAACATGTTTAGACATGTTCTTACACTAATTACCAAGTTATATTAATGATCAAACAGGTTGTATATGTTCTACATTGCTAATTATGCATAAATTGAAATTTAAGTATCCTGTTGACTTTTTCTTAGCAAGTTTGACCCGACTTTTGACCTGGTTAGAGTGGTAATCAGGGGGAACCCTTTTAAGGGTTTATTACCCACATAATTACCAACTAATAACTACTTTTGATTCGATATTTGACTAAGCCATTATTAATTAATCTCGAAGTCAAACCGTAATTACGATGGTTTGACTTTTAGCTAAATAACTAGGCTAAACTTAATTTAGAAAGGTCAAGCAAACTTACAAGTGTCTAATGGTTGATTAGGAAGGCCTGGAAGATGCTCTTGTGCTCCACAATTGATCAGAAGATGTTGAGGAATGAATGATCAAAGTGTTGCACTTGTGAGCTTTATATAGTGAACCAAGACACCACAAAGTGTTGACAAATAAGTCTACTACTGACCATAACATTCCCACAGGTGTCCTAGATGTTTAGGGGTTGTTTAGGGGTCGAGAAAGATATGGAAAACCTTTTAAAATCAGTTCCATGCGTTAAAATAGCAAACAACAAAATTTCTGTCGCTGGCAACTTGCTTGCGCACCGTAAGGGTCATGCTTGCGGTGCGCAAGCCTCCCTCAGCAGCCAAAAACTTGTTGTTCTTTGGTGTTTCGAAAGGGCAACCACTTATCTCGACTTTGGGACATTATTTTGTCAGTTTGGGGCCTCTATTATGGGTCTTTAACAGTTACATACCCTACCATTATGTTATGTTTGCTTGTATCCTTTTCAAAAGTGCCGAACAAGAAGGTTTACCGTAGAAATTTCCATACGAACCTATCATGCACTTCGAATTAATTTATTGTCAACACATTTCTGGATTTAAGATATATCAGATGTTTAAGATATATATACTTGGGTCTTGGGATTTATAAATGAGGTCGTTCAGAGGTAAAAATTAACATGACGCCACTTTTAAATCCTGCCAAAACATCTTTATTAAATCCGGGTTTACAACGCTTTTTGTCTTACATGACACGTGACGTTATATCATTGAACACGAAATTTTCGAGGTGTTACATCCTCACCCCCTTAAAATAAATCTCGACCCTAGATTTACTGAAATAAATAAGGGTACTTTTCTTTCATCGTGGACTCAACCTCCCACGTATATTCGGGACCTCTACGGGCATCCCATTTGACCTTTACAATAGGTACATGCTTCCTTCGAAGCTTCTTTACCTGTCGATCTTCAATTGACAAAGGTTTTTCCACAAATTTTAAGCTCTCATCTGTATGCACATCTGTATGTGGTATAACCAGTGATTCGTCAGCGAAGCACTTCTTCAGATTGCAGATGTGGAACACATTGTGAATTCCACTGAACTCTTCTGGTAAGTTTAACTTATAGGCAACTGACCCGACACGTTCGATAACCTCGAAAGGTCCTATGTATCTCGGGCTTAGCTTGCCTTTCTTACCAAATCGCATCACCCCCTTCCAGGGTGATACTTTAAGCAACACCTTGTCACCTACTTCGAAGTGAAAAGCTTTACGCTTTGGATCTGCGTAACTCTTCTGCCTATCACGGGCAGCTTTGAGACGGTCACGAATCTGGACTATCTTGTCCGTCATTTCGAACACTATCTCCGGTCCTGATAACTGGACGTCTCCAACTTCCGCCCAACAAACGGGCATTCTACATTTTCTACCATATAAGGCCTCGAAAGGCGTAGGCTTTATGCTGGTGTGGTAGCTATTGTTGTAGGAGAACTCAATTAAGGGTAGGTGGTTATCCCAACTACCACCTAAATCAATTACACATGCACGTAGCATGTCTTCCAAAGTTTGAATAGTACGCTCACTCTGACCGTCTGTTTGAGGATGGTAAGCCATACTAAAATTCAAACGCGTGCCCAAAGATTGCTGGAAACTTTTCCAAAAATGTGACGTGTATCTAGTATCTCTGTCAGAGATAATAGACACAGGTATGCCATGTAAGGCTACAATCTTATCCACGTATAACTGGGCTAACATGTCGGAGCTATAAGTCTCCTTGATGGGTAAGAAATGGGCTGACTTAGTCAGTCTGTCAACTATAACCCATATTGTATCATTTCATTTCCTTGCTTTAGGTAACTTGGTGATAAAATCCATAGTTACCATTTCCCACTTCCACGTAGGAAGTTCAGGCTGTTGTAGCAAGCCTGACGGCTTTTGATGTTCCGCTTTGACTTGCGCACAAGTCAAGCACTTAGCTACATAGGCAGCTACAAACTTTTTCAAGCCTTTCCACCAAGAATTTGTCCTTAGATCCTGGTACATCTTATCAGCTCCAGGATGAACGGAGTATTTGGAACTATGGGTTTCCTGGAGGATGACATCACGAAGTCCTCCATAAATTGGAACCCATATTCGTCCATTTAATCTTAGAATTCCGTCCTTGCTAAGAGTTAACTGCTCCTCAGTTACCCCTAGCTTTTCGTTAGGATAGTTAGCTTCCAACACAGCTTCCTTCTGTGCAGCTAACAACCTTTCAGTCAAACTGTTCTTTATCTCCATGCGCTTGGCATTGATTCGGATGGGTTTCACCCTCTCCTTTCGACTCAAGGCATCGGCGACTACATTCGCCTTGCCGGGATGGTATCTGATTTCACAATCATAATCATTTAAAGTTTCCATCCAACGGCGTTGCCTCATGTTTAAATCTTTCTGATTAAATAGGTGCTGGAGGCTCTTGTGATCAGAATAGATCACACACTTGATCCCATATAAATAATGCCTCCACAGTTTTAGTGCGAATACAACGGCACCCAACACCAAGTCGTGGGTGGTGTAATTCTTTTAATGCACTTTCAATTGACGTGATGCATAGGCAATAACCTTGCCTTTTTGCATAAGCACACACCCCATGCCAGTGTGCGATGCATCGCAGTAAACCACAAATTCTTCGGTGCCTTCCGGCAATGTCAAAAAAGGAGCGTTGATCAACTTTTGCTTCAGAATATCAAAGGACTCTTGCTGCTTAGGGCCCCAAACGAACTTTACCTTCTTCTTAGTCAAGGACGTTAAGGGTGCAGCAATCCTTGAAAAATTTTCAATGAAACGCCTGTAATATCCTGCCAATCCCAGGAAGCTACGAATCTCTGTAGGCGTCTTTGGCTCTTGCCAGTTCATAACTGCTTCAACCTTAGCGGGATCCACTTGGATACCACGCTCACTAACCACATGTCCAAGGAATTGGACTTCTCGAAGCTAAAATTCACACTTAGAGAATTTGGCATAAAGTTTCTCCTGATGTAGAAGTTTGGGAATACATCGAAGGTGTTTCTCATGGTCAGCTTGGTTCTTTGAATAAATGAGGATGTCGTCGATGAAAACGATGACGAATTTATCTAAGTATGGCTTGCAAACGCGATTCATGAGATCCATGAACGCGGCCGGTGCATTAGTGAGCCCAAAAGGCATCACTAGGAACTCGTAATGACCATAACGAGTCCTAAATGCTGTTTTGTGCACGTCTTCATCTCTGACCTTCAGTTGATGGTAGTCTGACCTTAAGTCAATCTTCGAGAAATAACTTGCCCCTTGCAATTGATCGATCAAATCGTCGATTCTGGGCAGAGGATACCTATTCTTTATCGTGACTTTATTAAGCTCACGATAATCGATGCACATGCGCATCGATCCATCCTTCTTCTTGACAAACAAGACCGGTGCTCCCCATGGAGACGAACTAGGTTTAATGAAACCTTTGGCCAGCAATTCATCCAGTTGCGTCCTTAATTCCTTCATTTCTGTGGGCGCTAATCTGTAAGGTGCTCTAGCAACTGGTGCTGCTCCAGGGATGATATCAATCCTGAATTCTACTTGCCTATCTGGTGGCAAACCAGGTAGTTCTTCCGGAAAAACCTCTGGGTATTCAGAAATGACAGGGATGTCTTCTATCTTCGGTTTAGGCTCATCAATAATCACTTGTGCCATGTAGATGACACAACCCTTCTTTAAACACTTGGAAGCCTTGAGCATAGTCACTTGCTCAGGCAATCCATACTGGGTATCTCCCCGAATGGTAAGTGATTCACCAGACGGAGTCTTAATCACCACTTGCTTTCTGTTGCAAACAATTTGGGCCTGGTTACACGATAACCAGTCCATACCCAAAACTATGTCAAAACCGGCCAATTTAAAGGGAAGTAGAGGCAGAGGAAAAGAGTGGTTCTTAATGGATATAACACATCCATCTAACACAGTTGAGACGGTTTCTATGGTGCCATCTGCTAACTCTACCTCATAATTCATACTCAAGGTTTTGACAGGTAAATTCAGCAATTTGCAAAATTTATGATCTACAAACGACTTATCAGCGCCTGAATCAAAAAGTACTCTTGCAAAGATATCATTTACAAGGAAAGTGCCTGTAATAACGTTGTCGTCTAGAACCGCTTCCTTTGCGTCCATTCTGAAGACTCTAGCATTAGTCTTTTTGGCCTCTTCAGGCTTCTTGGTGTATTTAGGGCAGTTGGTTTTAATGTGCCCCTTTTCACTGCAACGGTAGCACGTTGCGTCTTTCATCTTCTTGCAATCCAAGGTTTTGTGATCCGTGGACTTGCATATTCCACATGCAAAGGTTTTTGACTGAGTCTGTGAGTTCGACTCGAGTCTGCACTTTCCATAGTGCTGTTTCTTGCAAATTTTGCATTTGGGCTTCTCACCAGAATGATGCCCATCTTTCCTTGACTCCGATCCTTTCTTGTTGTCACCGTTCCCACGGTGCTTCTTGTTCGATCTCCGTGAACTATCATCTTCACGTTTTCTCTTCTCAGCCTCCTTATTCCTCAGCGATCTTTGCCTGACCGCATCCAAAGTGAGGGACAAAGATATGTCAGCTACAGATCTAAAAGTAGCTGGCCGAGAAGCCTTCACGCTTGCCTTGATTTCCGGGACTAAACCACCGATAAAACGAGCTATTCTTTTTGGTTCCGGGGTTACCAGATAAGGGACCAACCGGGACATTGTGTTGAAGCTCGTTAGGTAAGCTTGACAGTCAAGGTTTGTCATCACCAATGATAGAAAATCAGACTCTATCTTCTCCACCTCATGCTGAGGGCAGTAATTTTCCCTGATAAGGGCAACAAATTGATCCCACGACATGTTGTACAATGGGATTTTCCCGGTGGCTTGAATCAGTGATCTCCACCATGCTAAAGCTTCACCCTTAAAAGACTGCGACACAAACTTGACTATATTCTTCTCAGCGCATCCGCTGATATCCACAACTGTGTCCATCTCATCCAGCCACGTCATACAGTCGATGGCTCCTTTCTCCCCAGTAAAATCACGGGGTTTGCAGGAAACAAAATATTTATATGAGCAACCCTTGTCACGGGGTCCTTGGTTTAGTACAACCTGCTGAGATGGAGCACTGTGGTGGTTCGAGGAGTGTCGATCATCATCTTTCTTCGGTTCGTCCTTCTTGGACGGTGGCTTTGAAGGCTGCGTAGATAGGGTCCTACTACGAGTCCCACTATACTCTTCGTACTGCCGTTCCAATGCCTTTGTAACTGCGTCGTCGACCAACGCTTTTAATTCAGCACCCGTTAAATTAATCCGGTCGTTATCAATGTTCTCCACTGGATGGCTATTAATTTCGTCTGAGTTAGCCATTTTAATTGAACTGTTACAGAAAACAAGGACAATAGTTTATTTGGGAGTTTATTATGGAATTGCCCCTTAGGGAAATTCATTAACCATGGTAAACAGAGACCATATTTGGTTAATTTATTAATCATATTTATTTAGGATTTCTATCATAAGTTATCCTAATTATAAAACAATACCAGTTTTATTTGTGGCACAAAAGGCCTAGTCACATGGACATTTTAATTTATAAGCTATGATTTCAGAGAATCAAAACATGAAGGTATACTCGCACAATAGGCCTAGTCACAAGGACGTTTATAAATTATAAGCTATGATTTCAGAGAATCAACGCATGAAGGTTTGAACCTAGTTCATTACCTTTATCTGACAGGGAGTCATCGCTACCACTGTCTTTTGGCTCATATGGAAATGAGCAGGGCCCGTAGGCACCATATTACCACGTATGGTCAAAATATGATCATCTTAATTGATGATTTAACCCATGATTCGGAGATCATTTAGTTGGGTTTGGAATCTTTAAAAGATCCTTATATAAATGACGTGTGTGATTTTTAACGATAACGTCTGCCAGGAGTGTTAACATGTTCTCAGATGTTAACCGGGATTTGAATCTTTTAAACAGGTCTTACCATCATGGCCAGGTCTTTATAATGACACTCAGGCTAGGTTTCACTCTTAAGATTCTTATTCAATATTTAAATAGGCAGATTATTTTTTTAAAAGGAATGATTTTGATTTATTTATTTCATATATAATATTTATGCATGTAATAGCAAGATGAAATTTATAAACATAACATTCCATTAATTATCCAAAAGGTTACATGTTTCCCTACACGGGACTTTTCAACAAACAACTTACCCACACATGGGTTTAAACAAGTACTTACCCACGCAGGGGCTTAATAACACACATACCCACGCAGGGGCTTAATAACATACATACCCACGCAGGGGCTTAATCAACATAATAGTCCACGCAGGGACTTACACAAATAACATACCCACGTAGGGGTTAACAGAAAGATAGACCCATGCAGGGGTCAAAACAAATAAGCATACCCACGCAGGGGTTTATACAGCAAGACTGGCCCACGCAGGGGCTCAACAACAAATGGAAGGATTCAGTGGTCCTTCTTGCTCTTCCCTTTAATTAGGCTCGTTAATCCTTGGAAGAAAGTTTGTCGCTCCCTTCGTTCCCTGTGAAACTCTCGCTCTACATGGTCCAACCTTTGCAGAATTTCTTCACGCTCTGGTGGGGAGAACCTTGGTTGTTGCGATTGTTGCCTGATAATAGGTCTTGGAGGTATTTGGTACCCATGTGTTGGGTACCCTACTCCCCATGGATCTCCATAGGGTCCTTGGGTGTTGTAGTTCGCCGCTACCATGTAGGGGTCGGCCTCAGCGTAACCATAGTTGTGGTGAGTCGACGGTTCAAACGGGTTGTACGCCATCGAACCCGTGTATGCTGGAATCGGGTTGTCAAAACCCATCGGTGGTGGCTGTGGTACAGCTGGGTTAGAAGGCCCACCCATTTGTGGGTCCTCCTGATGTGGCGGATAGTGGCTGCCACTTGACTGACGAGGAGAGCTGAAATGAAAGTCTCCTGCTCGCGAAGACATACGCGCTCCGGTTCTCCTACGCCTTGGCGGTTGTGGAGGTGCCGGTTGAACTGGTGGCGGTGGAGGCGGTGGCGTAACTGCCACAAATCTTGAATCCACCGAGGGATCCTGCAGCTGCTGCTGAGGCGGTGAATGGCGAGGAGGTGTATAGTACCATTCGTATCTGGTAAACATAGCTTGAAAGCTATCTGGACCAACATAGGGTGATCCGTGGAAAGAAGATCCGTCAGAGATCTCTATCGGGTGGTTTGGTGTACCACTGGCAGGTTCGACGGGGTCCGTATCCTCGTCCATATCATCCGCGTGATCTCCCGAGAAATGATCCTCCGGCCCCAATGGGTTAAAACCCACTGGTTCTGCTACGTAGTTTGCCGGGTTAAACCGACCCCGAAAAACTGGTGTCGGGTCACCAAAAGAATTATGCGATAAGGATCGCTGCAACGGTATGTAGGAAGGTTGCGGGTAGTTGGGCTCGTACTCCGGCTGTGGCCCATAAGGGTTATGGACAGGAGGTGTTGAACTGTGTGAGACCGACCGTCTAGCCGGTTCAAAGAGGTTCCTCCGATTTTGCCGGGGATCGTCACTCTCAGTGGTCGAAGGAGCTCGCACATTCGAAGGTCCTGCCTCGTTGTCATTGGGGGCGGTGATTGGCCCCTTTCCACGTCCTCTTCTCCTGAAGAATCTTGGCGGCATTTTGTTAATCCTGTCAATACAACATGAGATAACGACAAGAATATATATAAATTAAAGGACAAAACAAAAACCAAACAAGGTGGAATTTGTCCTATGTTATTTGTCTAGACTCGAAAGTTTAGATATGTGCAATTGTGTAATTGAGATTAAACACAAAAGGCTAGTGTTTAATTTACTCAGTGTTGGCTCTGATACCAACCTGTCACACCCCGATTTCCAACGTGTCACCGGTGGGCCCGGTGGGGAGTATCGTGACGTGGTTGGCAACATAATAGTCAAACAACACAATATTTAATATGCACAGCGGAAGCAAATTGTAAGATATAATACAACCAAATTTAATATTGTAATATCAAATGTCACAATATTCGGAAGTTTATCCACAGACGGATCGAAAATAAAATGGAATTTATAGTTCAACAGACTTCAGGCATCTTAAGCTTGCGAGACTTCTATTGATGCTAAGGAGAAATCCCAGCCAATTACGCTTAGTACCTGCATTTAATCTTTTTGGGAAAATACGTCAGTTTACACTGGTAAATACAATCAACTGACTCATTTTGGAAAATGATTGAAAATTGATTTGGATGCACGTGGCATAAACATTTTTATTTAACTTGGGAGAATTATTTAATATTATAATCTTGTGAACGAATTACATGTTCCTTGTGCGTTTAGTAGCCCGGATCATGTCCGGGTTAAAGATCAATCGACACACCACATTATTCTTTTGTGCACTGACGGGTGTACGCCTACACCCCGCGCTTAAGTCGTGGCCATTTCGTAAAATGATGCCAAGGATATCCGGGATATGGTCATTAACCCCCCAAAGGCTTTAAGTAACAAGACTGTTTAAACGAGCCGATCAAATTATTCAATTAACCACCCAACGATGGAAGATTTGATGCCCGATCAAGTGGTATTCTATATACCGTAACCCAAGCCCGTATAGGGAAAATAAGTTAAAAGTATTTACCTGAGCAATGTATAAATCACAATAAGCAAATTGCAAGTAGCTTTTACTGGTTCTCCTAATCTGGAATGAAGGTTTATAATAACCTATTAGAATCTAACGGGTCTTTAATTAAGCTTAAACTTAGACCGGTTAGTTTCAATGATACGGTTCGTACGCACTATTAAGCAAAGACCGGATAGAATGTGATTTAGACCCGACAAGTTTAGAGACTTGTTTAATATGGGTATTTTATGCACACTCTGGATTTTGAGATAAAACCGATAAGGTTTGACCCGTGTCGGCTAATTTATGTAAACTCGTTACATAAACCGAACCGAACGCGTAATAAGCGTAACGGGTAATAATGAGAGCCATTTACAGGTTTCCTAAGTTAATATGCTCCATATATGTTGTGACATCAGTAAGATATCATTTATTATGTCCGAAATGAATTTAAACACAAACTATGCCCCGTAGGGGTAGTTTGGTCATTTTAAAGGTTGTAAAAGAGTTTGAGTGTTAACCTGAGTTACAGGCCTGATGTAATCAGCAAATATAATCAATTTTCTAAGTTATATCAGTAGGTTAAAGTATATATGTGAAATTTATCAATTATAACCAAACTATGCACCGTATGGGCATTTTGGTAATTTCACATAAGCCGAAAAGCTCGAAACTGAAGTCTGAGTCAATCAACTTTTTCTTACTGTTAAAATATTATAATTTACCTCAAATATCAGTAGGTATCACCCTTAGTATGTTTAAAATAGTTCTAGTACGTACTAGGCGTTAAAAACGCTTAAAAGGCGATTAGAAGCCGTTTCCGGGTTCTATATAGAAATCTGATATTTTTATTGTTCCAGAGGGTTTAAAATAATTTATTTATCATTTAGAATCAGTAGCAAAAGGTTTGAAGTCGTTTAGATACGTAAAACTCATTTTATCGCCCGTAAGGGCAAAACCGACAATTACCGGATTAAGCCTACGACTATGAGCTATGCTCAGCCTAAAATTAATTAAAAATCTTCAAAAATCCCAAAATGATGTATTACATCAGTGGGTATTAAGTTTGATATCAAAAAGTAGGCTTAACTAGGCTATACGCTAATTACGCCATTTAATTAACATAAAGCTTTCATTTTGCGCTAATGAGCATAACTCTCAATCTACACCTCAAACTGATGTCAAACTTTGCATACAAGTTTATATATCAGTAATTAAAGTTTCTACTCTTTTACATTTCCAAAAATCACGTTTTAAGGTAATAAGGGCATAATGGTCAACATATGAGCAATTAACGGAATCATGCGAATTAATTGGTTAACTAACGAACCATGGTGTATAATCACAGAGGGTTATACTAGCATGTTACCTGGTCCAAATTAAGCTCTAAGGCATTTCTAAATCATGCCTAAACGGGTCAGAACTGAAAGTCAAAGTATAAGTCAAACTATGCGACTTTCGGTTCCGAACCGGGTCTAAACAGGAAATTGTCGGGTTGAACATGTTTAGACATGTTCTTACACTAATTACCAAGTTATATTAATGATCAAACAGGTTGTATATGTTCTACACTGCTAATTATGCATAAATTGAAATTTAAGTATCCTGTTGACTTTTTCTTAGCAAGTTTGACCCGACTTTTGACCTGGTTAGAGTGGTAATCAGGGGGAACCCTTTTAAGGGTTTATTACCCACATAATTACCAACTTATAACTACTTTTGATTCGATATTTGACTGAGCCATTATTAATTAATCTCGAAGTCAAACCGTAATTACGATGGTTTGACTTTTAGCTAAATAACTAAGCTAAACTTAATTTAGAAAGGTCAAGCAAACTTACAAGTGTCTAATGGTTGATTAGGAAGGCCTGGAAGATGCTCTTGTGCTCCACAATTGATCAGAAGATGTTGAGGAATGAATGATCAAAGTGTTGCACTTGTGAGCTTTATATAGTGAACCAAGACACCACAAAGTGTTGACAAATAAGTCTACTACTGACCATAACATTCCCACAGGTGTCCTAGATGTTTAGGGGTTGTTTAGGGGTCAAGAAAGATGTGGAAAACCGTTTAAAATCAGTTCCATGCGTTAAAACCGTAAACAACAAAATTTCTGTTGCTGGCAACTTGCTTGCGCACCGTAAGGGTCATGCTTGCGGTGTGCAAGCCTCCCTCAGCAGCCAAAAACTTGTTGTTCTTTGGTGTTTCGAAAGGGCAACCACTTATCTCGACTTTGGGACATTATTTTGTCAGTTTGGGGCCTCTATTATGGGTCTTTAACAGTTACATACCCTACCATTATGTTATGTTTGCTTGTATCCTTTTCAAAAGTGCCGAACAAGAAGGTTTACCGTAGAAATTTCCATTCGAACCTATCATGCACTTCGAATTAAATTATTGTCAACACATTTCTGGATTTAAGATATATTAGATGTTTAAGATATATATACTTGGGTCTTGGGATTTATAAATGAGGTCTTTCAGAGGTAAAAATTAACATGACGCCACTTTTAAATCCTGCCAAAACATCTTTATTAAATCCGGGTTTACAACGCTTTTTGTCTTACATGACACGTGTCGTTATATCATTGAACATGAAATTTTCGAGGTGTTACAACTATGTTGATGTATGTTACCACAAAGAAACATACATGAAGGCTTATGAGTTCTCAATCCCTCCAATACCCAGTGAAAGGTATTGACCCAAGATTCACCATCCTATGGATCCACCACCAATAAAATCTGCTCCTAGGAGGCCTAAGAAGAATAAAAAGAGGGATCCTCATGAAGATCCAAAGAGACCAGGAAAACTTACCAAGCATGGGGTGATAATGACTTGTGGTAATTGTGGGGCTAGAGGTCACAACAAAAGAAAGTGTTGTGAAAAGGGAAAAATGACTGAAGGTGAATATTTCTTAGTCCAGTTGTGGGGGTTTATATATTGTAGGCTCTAACTCTTTGTGTTTTACCAATGATTGCAGGTGAATCTGCTCCAAAGAGACAGAAGAAGAGCAAAAAACCCAAACAATCAACTCAAGAAGCTTCACAAGGAACAACTCAGCATTCTACTCAGGAGGGAAGCAAAAGGTCAAACCAAAAGTCAACTAAAATGTCAACTGTCAGAGGAAAGAGCAAAGGGAAGGGGAACAGAGAAGGCTACAGTTAAATAGTCATTGTTGGACTTTTTGTGATAACCAGACAAGTTTATGTTATCTTATAATTAGTGTGGTCTGTATGTCCTTTTTGGTATGATAAGTGGACATGTTTATGTTATGTTATGCTGTTTGGACAACTTTTGGTTATGTAATGTTATAACTCTTTAAGACAACTGAAGTTATTGAATTATTATGCAGTTTACAGTTTTATGCAGTTTGGTCAAAAGACTTTACAAAGTTTTGGTCTTTGAATATGTTGGACTGTGTTTGTCAGATGACTTGTTTTCATTTTTGGTCATTTTTACAGTCGTGGTCAATTGATGCTTTTGACAATTGATTGGTCAAACTACACACTTTTGGTCATTGGACATTGTATGTGCAGATATAACCATTATCCCATTGAAACAGGTGAAACATGTGTCCTTTATAAGGTCATCCCATTATATGTGCAGTTTTGGTCATCCCATCATCTTATTTGACAATTTGGTCATCTCATTACATGTGCAGGTATAACCATCATCTTATTAGAGGTATGATGACTAATTTGGTCATCTCATGTCACACCCCGATATTTCCACGTATTACCGGTGGGCCCGGTGGGGAGTATCGTGACGTAGTTGATATCATCATGGTCAAACAACACAATTTAAATGCACAGCGGAAGCTAAAGATAAATATATTACAATCCGATACAAAGTAATATCAAAGTATTACAACGGAATGTAAAGGATCCACAGGCGGATCAATTAAAAAGAAAACATAGATCATCAGACTTAAAATGCATCCAAGCTTGCGAGACTCTTAAGGATGCTAAGGAGAGGTCAGCCTATTACGCTTAGTACCTGCACTTAACCTTTTTGGGAAAATAAGTCAGTTTACACTGGTAAATACAATTAACTGACTCATTTTGAAAACATTTAAGAAAATTGATTTGAATGCACAAGGCACAAAACATTTTATAACTTGTGATAATTATTTATATATAAACTTGTAAGAGAATTACATGTTCGTTATGCGTTCAATAGCCCGGATTGACACCGGGTTAAAGTTTAATAGACACACCACATGATATAGTCCCGCGGCGAGTTATTCCCGAAACCGGCGGTTATACCTTATTATTTATTTATGCACTGTCGGGTGTACACCTA
This sequence comes from Helianthus tuberosus, assembly GCA_030545235.1. NCBI lineage: Eukaryota > Viridiplantae > Streptophyta > Magnoliopsida > Asterales > Asteraceae > Helianthus > Helianthus tuberosus. The sequence goes on along the minus strand of JARYGA010057241.1, from coordinate 19,707 downwards.
CACCCCGTGCTTAGGTCGTGGCCATTTCGTAAAATGATGCCAAGGATATCCAGGACATAGTTATCAACCCCCCAAAGGCTTTAAGCAAACAAAACAAATTAAACGGGACATTTCAATGATTTAACCTTCATACAATTAAAGATTCAATGCCCGACCAAGCGGTATTTTATATACCGTACCCCAAGCCCGTATAGGGAAAATAAGTTAAAAGTATTTACCTGAGCTAAATACAAATTCAATCCCAGCCGTATATCAATTCAGCAAGTACAGATAGCTTTTACTGGGCTCCTAAATCTGGAACGAAGGTTTTTAATAACCTATTAGATTCCTAACGGGTCGTAATTAAGCCTATGCTTAGACCGGTTAGTTTTAAAGGAAGATATGGTTCAAAACGCATGATTAAGCGAGAACCGGATTAGAATGTGGTTTAGACCCGACAAGCTTGTATACTTGTGTAATAAGGGTAAACTAAACACATTCTGGATTTTGAGATAAAATGATAAGGTTTGATCCGTTTCGGCTAATTTATGCAAACTAGTTACATAAGCCGATCCGAACGCGATAAGTGCGTAATGGGTAACCAGAAGAGTCATGAACAGGTTTCCTAAGTTAATATGCCTTAAATATGTTGTGATATCAGTAGGATACCTTCCATTATGCCCAAAATGAATTTAAAACCAATTTATGCCCTGAAGGGGTATTTTGGTCATTTTAAAGGATATAAGAGAGATTAAATATTATTCTGGGTTCCAGGTCTGATATAATCAGTAAAATTACTTAATTTAATAATTTATAACAGTAGGGTATATCATATATGTGAAATTTACTATTTATAACCAAACTATGCACCGTAGGGGCATTTTGGTAATTTCACATAAGCTTAAAAATGTCAAAAATAGAGAATCTGAGTTTAAAGATTTCGTTTACTGTTAACATATATAAATTTACTTAAAACATCAGTAGGTATTAAGTTTCATATGCTAAAAATAGTTTTAACTCATACTATGCGTTTAAAACGCGTAAAAAGATGGTTTTAAGTGATTTCCGGGGTTTATAAGAAAAGCTGATATTTTTATTATTCCAGAAGGTTCAAAATATTTTATTTATCATATAGGATCAGTAGAAAAAGGTTTGGTGTCAAAAGGATTTGTAAAACTCATTTTATAGGCCAAAAGGGTAAAATTGACAATTACCGAATTAAGCTTAGAATCCTATGTTATGCTCAGCCTAAAAATAAATAAAAATATTCAAAAATCCAAAAATATTATATTACATCAGTGGGTAAAAGGTTTGGTATCATAATTTGGGTTTAAATAGGCTATATGCTAATTATGCCGTTTAATTAATAAAAAGCTTTCCATTTACGCTAATGAGCATAACTCCTAATCTAGACCTCAAACTGATGTCAAATTTTTAGGGCAAGTTTATAAATCAGTAATAAAGATTATTGTCCTCTCACATTTTCAAAATTCTCGTTTTAGGGTCAAAAGGGCATAATAGTCAACATTTAGGTATTTAACGGAAACATGCATATGAATCGGATAACTAAGGAACCAAGTTGTATAACCTCAGAGGGTTACACTAATCTATAACCTGGTCCTAATAGAGTTCTAAGGCATATCTAAACTAAGCTAAATCGGGTCAGAACTGAAAGTCAAAGCAAAAGTCAACTTTTGCGACTTTCGGTTCCGAACCGTGCCTATACTTAGAATTGTCGGGTTGAATCATGCTTAGGCATGTTCAACTAATATTTACCAAGTTATTAAAGTGAGAAAACTGATTTTATGGCTTTTATATTAATAGTTATGATTTTTATTTAAAACTAACCCGTTTGACTTTTATTTGACCTGACAATTTAACTAAATAAACGTGGTAATTAGGATGTACCCTTTTGAGGGTTTAATACCTACCTAATTACAATCACGTAGCCATGTTCATTGCGAACAATGGCTCGACCATTTGAAAGTCAAAGCGCTTGTCGCAAACGCTTGACTTTTTGGTTTTTAATCGCTAAACAATTAAACTAAGCACGAAAGGATACTTACAAGAGTCCAAAGGACAGAGGGAGGTTCTCAAGAAGCTCAAGATCCTCCAAGAATTAGAGAACAAGCAGATTTGAAATGAAGGTGCAAATGAAAGCTAAGAACAAAGGGGTATTTATAGGTTTTTGAGAACCGTTAGGATCGTTCCTCGATAACCGTAATTAAATCTGGTCCGTACACATCATGCCCACTGAATTTGGCAATCTATGGGTGCCCACAACAGCCCATAGTTTGAATTATGTGAGTGAGGAAACCAGAAATGAAGAAAACCAGCAACAACCAGGCTGTAAGCAGTTGTTCTGCATCTGATCAGATCTTGCGGCCCGCGTATGGGTCTGTGTGACCTTACGCGCCCCGCCTGACAGTCTAGCCCATCAATTAACTTTTTAAAATATGCAGAAATGGTCCCTGTGAGCTTTAAAGGTCATTTTAGGCTCGTTAAGGCCTGTTAACCTAATTTCAAGGCTCTATTACGATGCCTAAACATAAGGGAGATGAAAATGCTCAAAAACATGTCGGATGTCGGTTCGTTTGGCCGCACGGTCACGTTGTTCGTCTAATTACGACGAAATACGAACGGACGCGAAAAAGGATCCAAATTACGCGACGAATGGAATTTTATCAAGGCGATCACTAAAATAAAATATTTTAATGCTTACATAAATTTTTGGATGTCCGGATATATCCAGAATGTAAGATATGCGCGAAAATGCAAACTTGTGCACTTTTTGACACTTTTAGTCCCTGTATGACTTAAAAGTTTATTTTTGCGCACCAAACACCTCTAAGCCTATATCTAAGCTATATAAAGGATAAATAGGGTATGTTTAACTCGTGGTCATATTCCGGAAGGTCCGATAACATACGAATAGGTATACTTTTGCAGTTTGACGCAATTAGTCCTTTAATTGCGCAAAGTAGCGCGGAATGCCGTTTAATGATATCCAAGCCTTCCATGGCCCATATTGATCATTCCTAAGCATATAATTAAATATTACTACACTCCCGTTCACTTAAATGGTCCCCGAAAGGCGTAGATTCAAAAGTTGATGCTTTAGGTCCCTATATTGCGCAAACTTGCGCATCTCATCATTTAATAGCATTGAAGCCTCATCTAATCCATATTAGGCATTCTTGAAAGTATTATTAAACATCACGATGCTTCGGGTTCGGTAAAAGGTCAGTCAGAGGTATAATTAAACATATTGACACTTTCAGTCCCTCTAACTTGCAAGGTTGCGCGTAACCTTACTTATAGGCATAAAAACCTTAGATGGCCAATAATTGGCATTCCCGAGAGTATAATCAAATATCATGAAGCTCCCGATTTGTTAAAAGGTCACTCAGAGTTAAGAATTAACATGTTGACGCTTTTAACCCTTCATTGCACAAACTTTCAATTAATTACGCGAACGGCTACTCTCGACCAACAAGCGGCTCATTTGTGAATTTAAACACCGTACGAGGTTATTCAGAAACTTATTTTAGGTATACTAACACTTCCAGTCCTTTCATAATCAAGGTTTTCAAATTTTCTAAAAATTAGTCCCTAAATTTCAATGTTTGACTTCATTAGGGTTTATTACACGTGTCAATACATCATTGGTCATGAATTTTACGAGGTGTTACATCTCATTACATATGCAGGTATAACCATCATATTATTGGAGGTATGTTTCTGGTCATCGGCTGCTTTTGACAACTGATTGGTCAAAATACAGTTTTGGTCATTGGATATTTTGACTAATTTGGTCATCTCATTACCTGTGCAGATATAACCATCAACAACTAGGAATTTGCATTAATAATCATCAAAAGTGTAGAATTACAACAACTGACTGCATACTACTTAAACATATACAACAATATTGTAATGGAAATAAACAAGGTTAACACATATGGCTTGTTCCATTTCGACTTTGTTATAGATATCTTTGCTTTCAACAATTTGTTCTCTTCTACTTACAACGTATTCTGTAATCCATGTTTTGAAACTTCTAGTCTTCATAATTGAACCTGGAGTTGGATGCATGTTGTTGGAACAAATTGTCCATATCTTCTTTCCATAAGAAAAAGTTGTAGTCGGATCTCTACAAATGACAGCAACATTTCACTTAAAACATCAATTCAATTCAAGGCAAAAAAGTGTTGATTAAGGTCGAACTTACCGGCCACTGAGAGCAACCATAAAATTCTTGACCTTGCCACAGACTTTTTCGTCCAACAACTCGAATCACTGCAATAATGTCGTGATGGCAGTACACATTCCCCTGCAAATCAACCTTAAACATTTTTGGGTTTCTGAATACTTTGGATGCAGACGTAGAAGAGGAGCTCATTTCGATTCAAAGTTAGGGCTTGTTCTTCAGTGAAATCGAGTGACCGTATGTTATGATTAGGGCTCCAAGGTGCGTTTAATTTTGCTTAGGGATTTCTAGGGTTTGATATGGTATAATATTGGGGGTTTTATAAGGTTACCAAGGTGAAACAGGTGTCCAATACACGTCACCATGCCATGTTGGATTAATATGACCACGTAGGATTGTAAAACAAACCCAGTTAGTGTTTATTTAGTGATGTGGGGTCATGACACACTATGTGTTAAGCTGGGAATGGTGGGAGCCAAAGTCAAAGTTGAGAGTGCCAGCGGCCAAAAGCGAATAGTTGGGGGTGATCAGATCCAATAACCCTTTAGTTTTTTTGTTCCTTGTAGTAACCCAATAATCGCAATCCGCTCCCTGACATTAACGTCGTCCAAAAAGCTTAACACGAGCATTTGTGTCATTTTGCCTAGGGGCATTTGTGTCTTTTTACCAAACAAACTAGCTTATTTCACTAGGTTTTTAACTTATGCCATTTCAATCCATGTTCAACATTCACACAGTCACTCAACATAGAATCACCCCATGGCAGACAACAAGATGATGTGTTCGTGTGGATCTCCAACCTCGTTACGTATTTCTTGGACACGCTCAAATTGTAACGCCTTGCTTTTTTTGGAACTTTCCCTATTTAGAAAGTTTTATCCACATTTCTATATTTAGAAACTTGTATTCTTATTTCATTTCAATCCTTGTAATCTTCTCTCAAACTCCCCAATTCTCTCAAGTCTTACAAGCAAAGAAGAAAACTTTAAGTGTTCTAAGTGAGTTTTCACTCACTTTTTTTTCATCTTTTCTTCACCATTTCTTCCTCTACAAATCTTGGAATACCTCTTGGATTGTTTCCACAGATTTACCATGGTAAACCAAGGTGGAACATCACCATTTTGAGGTCCAAACCTTTTGTTTTGGATAAATCTATGGTTAACTTTTATAAAACTAAACTTTTCTTCATGAATCTCATGCCTAACACCTACCTCTACCCATCTATGGTTATGGGACTTGTTAGAGCTTGATTCCTACAAGTTTAGAGGTGCAAATACCCTCTAAACTTTCTGTTTCGATAGGGTTTAAGACAACCCACAAGTGTTGAAGTCATACAAGTCTACCATAGTTCATATGGCAAGACTTGTGTTTGATACAAGTGTGAACCTTGGAAGCTTTGGCTATGCTAACTTGTTCTACACCTCACTTGATGTTTTATTTTGCTAACACATGTAGCTTTTTATTCTCAAAGTAATATAACCTCGTCTAGCCTCCAACACTTAGTTAACTCTTTCCATTTTGTGGTGGTTCACCCGAGTCAGGTCTTACTTGGCTACTTGATAACGTCTTAGTTAGTTGTTTATTCCTTTTCATTCATGACCCTCCGAATCATCCTTGTGATGATTTGTGTAGTGGTGAATCATACAATGAGGTTAATCCTCCATGCTTGACTTACATGACAATCTATGATACTCATGATGGACTTAGCTTAGGATTATTATTATAACTATATAAACACACACACATACACGCACACACACACACACGCACGCACACACACACACACACATATATATATATGAACATAGCCAAACTTATGATGATAATCGGTTTATGATTATTCGTCATGAACTTAGGCTAACTTATCTATGATTCTAAGTCTCTCGTTGTTGATCTAATGGGCAAACCAGGAACAATGAAATCACATACAACTTAGTGTCAAAACGAGTACTTAGACTAGATATACTTTTATGCATAACATACTTTTGTACTTAAATTCTAAATCCCAAATCTAACTACCCCATAAACGCCGTATGACCTTACCTTCGATTCCCCATTCTCAAACAACTCGTCACTCACGGATAATCGGAAAGCTTTTGCAAACATGTGAGTATACATGACCCTTTTTACTTTTTACACTTTTGGGTGCAATGCGTTTATACTATTAAACACGCACAATCACTTATACTTTATGCTTAAATCACAAACAAACAATCCAACATACATGCTTAATACGTTATGCTTGAATTCGTATACACTGGATGATTCTTTTGTGTGATTTACTTGTCAATAACTTCGTACGAGCCTCCCCTTAGCATGTATAATGCTATAGGAGTAACGCACCGCCCGTAGTCTTATGGTCATGTTAAGTCTTTTAAACTTGCGGTAATCAGAGGATTGACTTGTGTAATCGCATGCCAGTTATATGTTAATTCTTGATAACAAATTTTCTCATGTGGATTGTTCAAACTTTTATATACTATGTTAGTACTCAAACTTGTATACTCGCCAATACTTTTGTGACAACCCGTATTTCCAAGGTTAGCATTGCTTAAATTCCACAACTCTTGACGTGTGTCTCTACGTTTAATTGCTTTTATTACACGATCATACAAGATTTATTAAGTTACACGTGTGGGTCGTTAAATACTATGCGTGCAAGTTGTATACTTGATATCGTTCAATGGGTCTTATGTACCCGACCGCTTAGATTGTATATGTGTACGGGCGTAGTAAAACGGGATTAGGAAGTGGGCCTTAGTTAGTGGGCCTTGTAAGCGAATCAGGGCCGGATCATATGCATAGAACTCGCGTGTGCCCCTCATAACATAAGTCCGCATTTTATATCTTGACCCAATTCATTGTTGTGTTAAGTGAATAGAATCGGCCCTTTCCGAATCATTGTTTTGTTATTAGACTACCGGCCCAAATCCTTTATCCATATATTTATGTATACGTAACTGGTAATACACACAAACACAAACCCTACTTCCCCCTTGTTCACGTCGGCAGACCCTGAGACACCTCTCCCTCGTGTGGTATCATTGATCTTGGTTAGTGAACTATACTATGTTAATTCTTGTTCAATTGTTCTTTATGTGTATGTCTAGCAAAGTGTTATAATATGTTCTTTATGATTCTGTATATGAAGTGGTAATATGTAATGATGAGATGATCACCTGATGATAGGAAATCGATATATTAGTGTTCATTTGGTCCAATATAATTGAAGGCACATGACCCATTATCTTGATTTCATGAATTCATGTGCACATGTAAGTAAATGGCGGTTCTTGTGAAATTGTGATTTGATCTTATTAACTCATGTGCACCTACTACATATGTGTCAGAATTAGTCAAAGTGATAAACATGGGGTTTATGGGGGGAACCGATTGGCTATTAATAATGATATGAATGCTGGTAAAAATCATCGGTTAGAACTGGTCCAACTGAATAATCGGTTGGGCCTAGGAAATGGATCTGGGGCTGCGGATTAAAGCTGGGCCAGCCAACCCCTTAAATCGCCAAGTAATTAATCAGTCTTGGGCCGGGTAGTTGTTACACATTCGCTGGATCGGTATTGAACTAATAACATATAAGTTGGTTTGGGGTTAATAAGGGATAGTCGATAATGTGAATGAATTGTTTTGTGCCAGTAATCACTCGACTAGATAACCAGTATTGTCATTAAAGTTATCGATATTATGCGACAATTCGGTGAACTACAATTGTAAATTGTGAGCTTGATCTTGATCAAACTGGAATGAATATTATGTTTATCTAATGTTGTAGTTGAGGTAATTCAAAATGAAAAATTAAGAAATTGGAGGGGGGTAACTAGATTAATGAACTGATCACGGATTGAAGGACTTGTGATAACTGCAAACAATGAAGGATAATATCTGATGTGTTGTACAAGCTTGGTAAATTGGGCCGCACATAGTGGTGACACACACACACATGATCTGGTCCATTAGTTATGGGCCGGATGATTAGTAACTGGGCTTCATATGTATATATATTTACGTAATTAACTTGGGTCGGTTATGTTGTTACACACTCATTTGATAAGCATTGAACATGTAACCTATAAGGTGGGTTAGGTATTGCAAAATGGAACCACTACGTGATACATGAGTACTCGATGACTTAATGTGAACGGATTGATTACCATGATATCAATTACATGTGTGTGTTATATGTACAGTAAATATATTGTACGCGATCGATAGATATGTGAACTATTTGTATGTGAAAGTGGTGGGTTATATGCAAGTAGAACTGGCCGTTATCGGTAACCTTTTTAGGACGTGATTGATCTGTTAATCAAGTAAACATTCTTACCGAGCAAAACCAAGTTGAGTTCACTACATTCGAGCATGCGTCCCAGTGGTTGGGGACAGTCAGTGGTCTGGGTAATAACGGGTATATTGGTTAATATTCTCACCTATCATTTTTGTAAGTCCCTTATTATGTTACCTGGAGGGTAACGGGTATTAGTTGGTAGCGCTACTTAGGTTTGGCACCCTCACACCGCTCCTAGATAGGACGGATGTGAACTAATGACCCAGTCGGGGCCCAGTACTAGATAGGAGTACGTGGGAAGGGCAGTCATGTATTTCAGGAGCCGTCTTGTTCGGAATTGAGATATTAACAATATTACTTGCATTTGTCAGTGAACTGTTTTACATACAACTGGTAACAAACGTTTTCTTAAACTGTGAACTCGCCAGCTTTGTCTGATACACTTGTTACATGCTCGCAGGTCGTTAGGTATCTTGGAACAGGAACTTGATGGCTGGAGGGCATGAGTGGTCATGGTTCACACCGATTGGTTTTATTTATTGAACATTGGTTCTTACATTTGTTTGGAAAATGTTTATATTGTGATACGTTAACGCTTCCGCTGAATTTGCTGGTTTCGAATAACTTATGTTTGGATTTTAATATTAAATGATGAAACTTTATTTTAAACTTATGGATTCAATGTAATTGGTGGCTCGTTGCTAGTGGGTCACACGCCTAACAGGGACACTCCCTAGGTGGTATTTTGAGGGTGTGACAACTTTTGTATTGAACTATACTTTAAAACATATTGTAGGATTTTGATGATGATGATGATGATGCACGGAATCTAGTAGGATGCTTAGAAACGCACCAAACTTTAATTTGTGTTTATTAGTTTAGTCATTCGATAATTGTTGTAATTCATTTTGTTTCAAACTTGATGTAATCTATTTCAAACAATGTAGTTGATATTAACAATTAAATGAAAATGTTTATTAAATACTTGTCATATTTAGCGTTATGAAGTCTCGAGCAATCTCGTTCGTCTCACTCTGATGTTTCCGTCATCGGTTGGGGTGTGACAGATTAGTATCAGATCCATAACTATAGGGAATTAGGAAAATTGCCATGCTTTTGACCTTGTCTATAGTTAAGCACCATACTCAACCATACTTGATTTATGTGCTAAATTCTTGAAACATCTTTTATGTACTCATATATATTTTCCATTTCAAAACGTATGCCTTTCCTAAGGCAACTTTGCACGATTATGTGAAAACACGAAAACACTCATATTATACAAATGAGACGACTTCACCAAAATAGGCGTGAAACCCACAATTTGGTGAACGACTCTCAATCCACTTATTCGTTTTTGCACGGAATTCGCCATCAAGTTAGGAGTGAAATCCTCACCTTGATGGAGAATTTCTATTTCAAATCTAGTGGACCCTCGTCAACGTGTCAGAATTAACTTTCTTGACCCGGCGAGTACTAACCACACTTAGGGTACGATGTTGTCAAGTTAGGGGTGAAACCCGCATCTTGTCAACTAGTCCCACTCCTCGATTTTCAAAATCCCGCCAAGTCTTGAATTTTCGATTGATTAGGGACATGTAGTAACCGGAAGAGTGACTACCGTTAAACGAAATTTCGGCGAGAGTATTCTGCCAGGCCAAAGCATGCTTCCCAAACTCAAAAGAAATTTCGACCACTTTGGTTTAGTCAAAGTTCTGTTTCGGAACAATCCAAGTTTTAATCAAACCTCCATTTTACTAGTATCAATTTTATGCTTAACACGATCTAAACTTTTCCTTTTCACAATTCAAATTATTTTCACAATGATTACACACACAACATACAAATCCTTTTCATATACATATATGTTATTTATATGCATGATTTCAAAATGTTACCAACAAGATTTACACTACTCATAATCCCAAAATGGAGGCATATCATCAAGATATGAGTGATTCCCTTACCTTGACGATTAGCTCATTCCCTTCTTAAAACGACCTCACCAACTGGTTAGGGGTGATTTACTTACCTCGGTGATCGTTACCAACTCTCTTTTTTTTTCAAAGAAACTTTGTCACGACAACCACACGATCAAGTCTCATACTTAAATCTTTTACCATTTTGTCAAAATTTCTACTTATGCGAAAGTCTCAAATCTCATTATTTTATCAAACGTATTTCTTACCATACAATCTATCTTACATAAATCACATGCACGAAATTCCTAATCATACCTTAAATGTTTTATCACCCGATTTTCAAAATCTTATGAAATGTTACCTATCAACCTATTCGGTCTAATGAATCTCTTGCCCACGAAATTCGTATTCAACACATTATACTATTATACTAAGGACATTTTGTTCCTAATAGGGAACCAAACAAAACTTTCTCTAACATACGTATAAAATCTTATAGATGTCGCTTCGTTAACCTCGCTTAGTTGGGAAACCCTAACTAGTCCATAGGCAACCTAACCAACAAATGCAAATGACCTATTCATACACCCTCGAGACTTCGATTTCCAACAGTAGATCCTAAATTAGAACTAGCTCGCCTACCAGAAAATCCATCAATACCCTAGAACAAGGTTGAAACTCTTACAACCCTAGTCTATACTCACAACCCAAGAAACTTGATACGAACCATGCCTAGAGAAACTTCCAATATCCACGACTAGTAACTTACTCATACATCATGCCGCAAACACCAAGGAACCAAACCTATAAACTCTTGGTCGAAACTTAACACCTTATCATCAAACTACCATTCAATCAACTTACCACAATCGTCGCCCAAACTAACTCCCAATACATACGCTAGACATAGTAACCCTACACCTACACGACTATACCAACAAAGTTCAATTATCTATAAGTTCATTTTGCTAAAATTATATTCAAAACCAAAGTTTTCACGGGAATTTTCGAAATACAACTTTTCTTATTTTAATACAAGATACTTTAAATGATGCAAACTTACTATTTTCAAACACACAATTCAAAATCCAAACACGTGGGCAAGGAAACTTCATAGAAGGAGACAACCTCCAACATGGGTAAATACCCATTCATTTAAAACAAAAATAGCATTTCCGTTTTACAAAACATATCTCGCATAACAAATGGATACTTTATATTCTCTTGACATTCACAAACCTGATTCTCTACTCCCGACAAACTCAATCCAATTCGAATCAATAACTCAATGATTTGCTCAAACAACTACAGATGCATATCATTGTACACGTTTTAATCAACATTTCATGACAAACTCACACATATTATCTTTACACTTCGTTTTTACACACTCAAGATTTCATGATCATTTTATATGCTTAAACTCGTTATGTTTCAATTCACACTATATACACAATTGTCACCATTCATACACATACTCATACTCATACATTCGCACTACTTGGTAGTCATATTAGAAACCTATACGTGAGCATAACCCGAGTGGTTCTCTTACGTTGGTCACACACATGCTTACCTACTAAATTTTCATATGGTATCACACGCACAAATTCTCACTTTTAATGTTACTGCATACCCTGACTCATGCACTACTAGTACAAACTATGTGGATAATGCAATGACCAATATAATCGCGGGTGCACACGGGATTATAGTGGTAGGCGCATGAAAATCATAGGGTGTTCTACTGTGTATGGTAAGATATGGAACGTAATAAGACATCGAATAACGAAACGGACGTAACATGGTTGGAACATGGTGGATACGCCGTTGGTACTTCCTATATATAAGTATTTTTACCATATTAGCAAACTTTCTTAAAACGTGCCATGAGAAATTTGATGTTTTCCCTGCCTGTTCGACGCGATTAAACAGACTCTAATAACTCACAAACGAACTGCTAAACACGCAATATCCGATTATCCATGACGAACCTCATCCTCAATGCTTCACATTCGCATTATATCCAAAAATCATACCATTCCTACCCTTGCATTCATCTACTGAATCGTTCGTTCACTCTCATACCACGATTATTCCCAACTATTCTTTTGACATTTTATACAAACCTTATTTACAATAAATCGGTCTAAACGTTCAATCCCTAAAATACTTCCTTACTTTTAAATCAATCTTCTATACTTTATTACGCACAAACTTCACTTAGTCGACCAATTTCCACTAAAACCTTTTAGAAATCATAAATTCTACCATCCTAGTTTTTCTACAAATAAACAATTTTCTACAAACATGTGATTTTACTAATACGCCTTAAAACCGATAAAACTTTTCTTACAACCTACGGGACGGGCCGCACTTTTTGTTTTGGATGAATCTATGGTAAACTTTTATAAAACTCAACTTTTCTTCATGAATCTCATGCCTAACACCTTCCTAAACCCATATATGGTTATGGGACTTGTTAGAGCTTGATTCCTACAAGTTTAGAGGTGCAAATACCCTCTAAAATTTCTGTTTTGATAGGGTTTAATACAACCAACAAGTGTTGAAGTCATACAAGTCTACCATAGTTCATATGGCAAGACTTGTGTTTGATACAAGTGTGAACCTTAGAAGCTTTGGCTATCCTAACTTGTTCCACACCTCACTTGATGTTTTATTTTGCCAACTCAAGTAGCTTTTTGGTCTCAAAGTACATAACCCCATCTAGCCTCCAACACTTAGTTAACTCTTTCCATTTTGTGGTGGTTCACCCGGGTTAGGTCTTACTTGGCTACTTGATAATGTCTTAGTTTGTTTATTTCTTTTCATTCATGACCCTTCGAATCATCCTTGTGATGATTTGTGTAGTGGTGAATCATACAATGAGGTTAATCCTCCATGCTTGACTTACATGACAATCTATGATACTCATGATGGACTTAGCTTAGGATTATTATTATAACTATATAAATACACACACACACACACACACACATATATATATATATATATATATATATATATATATATATATATATGAACATAGCCAAACTTATGATTATAATCGGTTTATGATTATTCGTCATGAACTTAGGCTAACTTATCTAAGATTCTAAGTCTCTCGTTGTTGATTCTAATGGGCAAACTAGGACCAATGAAATCACATACAATTTAGTGTCAAAACGAGTACTTAGACTAGATATACTTTTATGCATAACATACTTTTGTACTTATATTCTAAATCCCGAATCTAAATACCCCATAAACGTCGTATGACCTTACCTTCGATTCCCCATTCTCAAACAACTCGTCACTCACGGATAATCAGAAAGCTTTTGCAAACTTGTGAGTATACATGACCCCTTTTTACTTTTTACAGTTTTGGGTGCAATACGTTTATACTATTAAACATACGCAGTCACTTATACTTTATGCTTACATCACAAACAAACAATCCAACATACATGCTTAATACGTTATGCTTGAATTCGTATACACTAGATGATTCTTTTGTGTGATATAATTGTCATTAACTTTGTATGAGCCTCCCCTTAACATGTATAGCGCTATGGGAGTAACGCACCGCCCGTAGTCTTGTGGTCATGTTAAGTCTTTTAAACTTGCGGTAATCAGAGGATTGACTTGTGTAATCGCATGCCAGTTATATGTTAATTCTTGATAACAAATTTGTCATGTGGATTGTTCAAACTTTTATATACTATGCTAGTACTCAAACTTGTATACTCGCCAATACATTTGTATTGAACTATAATTTAAAACATATTGCAGGATTTTGATGATGATGATGATGACGATGATGCACGGAATCTAGTAGGATGCCTAGAAACGCACCAAACTTTAATTCGTGTTTATTAGTTTAGTCATTCGATAATTGTTGTAATTCATTTTGTTTCAAACTTGATGTATTCTATTTCAAACAATGCACTTGATATTAGCAATGAAATGAAAATGTTTATTAAATACTTGTTATATTTAGTGTTATGAAGTCTCGAGCAATCTCGTTCGTCTCACTCCGATGTTTCCGCCATTAGTTGGGGTGTGATACAAATCCAGGACGTAGGTTCTATTGTTGTACATAACATGTCATCTTGTTCCCCTTGATTCTTCTCCCCCTTTATTCTTTTGGACCTAATTTCTAGGTTTAATGTTTATTTTGTAGCTAACTACAGGGTGCAAGTTCTGGATTTGTTGCTTGGTGAGACCCCCCTATGCGTTAGAAGATCCACAAAGGTTAAACCTGGATTGTTGAAGAGGTGTAAGGTTTGAAGCAATTTCTGGGGAAGTTGTTAATTAAAATAGGAAATTGAAATATCTGCGAGGGTTTTCATCGTTGTTCTTTGTCATCATATTTGTTATAAAAATGACTTAAAAATGTTGTGAAGGTCATTAGGGTTAGTTGTAATATGGTTATGGTTATGTTTATTAGAGAGCGGTGTAATATGGTTATGTTAGAGTAATTATCAGTGTTAAAAAAACCGTTGTCCCGAAGAAGAATCTTCATACTGGTAGTAAGTATACCATCAAGAGAACTAAAATTAATGAAGTAAATGCCACATCCATTGGAGCACCCATAATGGTTTGATTTTGGATGTTTTTTAGAAGAGAGGGGGAGGTGGATAAGAGATGGTATGAAAGCTCGAACGATGATTATTGTGAGTGCGGGTGAGGGGATTGAGAACATTTGAGCTTGTTTTTAGAAGAGAGAGAGAGTTTAGAGATGGACAAAAAAACACGAGAGAAAAGTTTTGTTATGTTGGCTTCTGTTTTTTTTACTGTCATTAGGGTTAGTTGTAATATGGTTATGGTTATGTTTATTAGAGAGCGGTGTAATATGGTTATGTTAGAGTAATTATCAGTGTTAAAAAAACCGTTGTCCCGAAGAAGAATCTTCATACTGGTAGTAAGTATACCATCAAGAGAACTAAAATTAATGAAGTAAATGCCACATCCATTGGAGCACCCATAATGGTTTGATTTTGGATGTTTTTTTAGAAGAGAGGGGGAGGTGGATAAGAGATGGTATGAAAGCTCGAACGATGATTATTGTGAGTGCGGGTGAGGGGATTGAGAACATTTGAGCTTGTTTTTAGAAGAGAGAGAGTTTAGAGATGGACAAAAAAACATGAGAGAAAAGTTTTGTTATGTTGGCTTCTGTTTTTTTACTCCCTACCTTGGTTTTAAAATGCATGCATTAAGAGCAACTAATGCAGGTATCACACATGATGTAATGATGAGGTCGCATCATGTGATATGATTCCATGATGTGTCCCTTGATAGAAGGTTCACTAATAGACTTAGGAAGAAGTAATTTGACTAATTTGCATCCAGATCACGAATGTTTGGAATCCATATTATGCAAGGAGACATTGTTTTTGCTAATTCGAATTGAAGGGTGATATAAAGTCGGTCTTCATCTTCAGACATCATATTCATAGTTAGTGAATTCATGCTAGTTAGCAGTTCCAACTTCATATCAAGAATATCGTCACTAGCACCAAGATCGTCAATATCGATATCATCAAAACCTTGAGACTTGTTATCAAGGAACTTGTCCAGAAATATCGTAATGAAAGGAAGATAAGAGTTTTTCGCTAGTTATTTGACCAAATAAAATCGTCCGGTTCCTATAGAACGTATCACTAAAATACCCCTAGAGAGAGACAAGGCCAACCAGAGCGAAAAAGGGTTTTCCATGATATGGGAAATGAAAACTATTAGCCCCACAAATCCAGAGTTTCACTAAGATTTTGAATATTGGTCCCGAATTCAAGTTGATTCTATTGCCTGATGGGAACTTCGTCCATATTGCTATCAATGTCTTCATGTTGCATGACCTCTTAACATTACACCACTGAATCCCCAATCCTTTGCTTGTTGTGCAGTGACAGTACCAACATCCGATAATTGTTGTTTTCAAATACGGTTGCCGGTTGACATCTCTTCTAATTCATCATGATGTGGTTTGATGCGGCCCCTTATGCAAATGACCAATATTTGAACAAATTAGACCATTGATTGAACAAGTTTGACTAGAGTTAATGAGAATATCCTATATTTTAGTGTTTATAAGCTGGCGAGTTAAAAATGGTTATAAATAGTTTTTAATTATTTTAAAAGAATGCCTCACATACATGACTTGTGCGCATCGCGCACAAAACGCATTAGATGGTCACACGCTTTTTAAAACCAACTCTCTTATTCATGATGACATCATAAAAACATCATAACCAAAAAAATAATATAAATTAAACACTCATGACATTTTATATAAGCATACCTTATATGCATATGATATGACATCACATCAACACCCTTAGCATCACAAAACATAGAAGCCATTAAAAATCAAAACGCATACATTGAGTAACTAGGTTACATGTTAAATAATGAAATATTAAATAATTAGTAATAAATTAAATAATTCGTATTGAAAATTAAAAATTAAAAATTATGAAACGAATAATATTAATAGTTGTGCCAAAGGAAACAAAATAAAAAAACCATTTTGGGTTTTAAAAAAGATTTAAGTTAAGTTTTTTAATAATTTTAATTTAATTTTCAAACCACGAAATTGAATAAACATGGGAGAAATAAGAGAAGCGATAAAAAAAGTCTTTGATTTACAGAACTGTGACACGTGGCATGACCTTTTACTTATAATAAATAGATATATAATGAGTGGATTTTTCTAAAGTTATCAATATTCGGGAAACATGCAACTTATATTTTTGTTTTGAACGTAAAATTTCTTTTAATCTCTGCCGTCCATGAGACTTGAATCTATGACTTTCCCCCGTTTGTGCAAGTTATATTAGGTACTTTGATTAGCATATGACAAATATAATGCAACACAAATAGAGCACGCGACCTTGAAAAACTGATTCGCTTTTTGCCTTCTTGCAAGTATTATTCGTTACGTTTGTCGTCAAACTAGTTTTTGCCCCGCCCGCGTTGCGGGGCAATAAGCCGAATATTTCTCTCTCATAACATGTATGCCTGTACAGAGGGCAATATCGTAAATTATATTTTGAACTGGAGGCGAAATCATAATTTTTAACTGAGAGCAAAATCATAGTTTTGAGCTAGGGGGAAAACATTATTTTATTTTGAACTGTGGGCAAAAACGTAATTTTAAGCTGAGGGCAGAATCGTAATTTTGAGCTAGAGGAAAAAACAACATTTTATTTTGAATTGGGTGCAAAAACGTAATTTTAAACGGAGGGCGAAACCGTAATTTTAAACTGGGAACAAAATTAAAAGTGAGTTTTTGAACCGAGGGCAAAAGCGTAATTTTGAGCTAGGGGCAAAATTATAATTTTATTTTGAGTTGGGGGCAAAAACGTCATTTTAAACAAAGTACGAAAGCGTAATTTTAAACTGAAAATAAAATTAAATTAAAAATAAGTTGGTCCAATAAGGAAGTGCCGGACAAGCTGCCTGGCACTATTGAGCAAAATCATAATTTTGAGCTAGGGGGAAAACATAATTTTATTTTGAACTGTTGGCAAAAACGTAATTTTGAGCTTAGAGCAGAATCATAATTTTGGGCTAGAGGAAAAAACATTTTATTTTGAACTGGGTGCAAAAACGTAATTTTAAAAGGAGGGCGAAACCGTAATTTTAAACTGGGAACAAAATTAAAAGTGAGTTTTTGAACCGAGGGCAAAAGCGTAGTTTAGAGTTAGGGGCAAAATTATAATTTTATTTTGAGTTGGTGGCAAAAACGTCATTTAAAAAAAAGAAAAAAGCGTAATTTTAAACTGGAAATAAAATAAAATTTAAAATAAGCTGGTCCAATAAAGAAATACCAGACAAGGTGCCTGGTACTATTCCTCTAAGTTAGAAATGTATATGTAGTAAATAAATAAATACTTTCCGGTTCTTGAAGATATTAATAAATAATTTTGCTGATATTCTTTGGAGTTGCTTCTCAGAAAGCCCATAGTTTGTGTATTCTATTTGTCATCAATTATGCAAGTAGTTTCCACTTAATTTATTATTTTTTATTTTACTTTTCTGCCCATTGAGAATCTATTATGTGCATGTATTACCCCCCAAATTTTTTGGTTACAATTCTATACGTTGCTAGCTTTTTTTTTCCACCACCTTAATCGAGATAACTCATGCTAAATAGACAATAAGACCACCCGTAGTCGATGAAATTTGGGCCGTTTTTTTATAAAAGCACGCCCAAGCACGCAGTGGCGAAGCTTGACCCGACTGACGCACCCCGGCCCTTCTATACTTCGCCCATGCAAGCACGCCCACCCAACCTCCCCCGGAGCGTTTTTGAACAAAAAATTGGTTTTGGCATTTTTTTCAACGCACTGCTTCAATTCTTTTGGCGAATCACATGTTTCCACGCTCCATTTGTCCAATAACATTTTTTATGGTTTTCTTTTTATTTAATTCTATTACACCACAATGCCCACATCCTCACTACACCCATTTTACCACATGACGCAAAACGCCCAAGGGTAGGGGCATTACCACTACGCATAGTCTAAGATTTAATCTTCAAACTTTTGTTTGCAGTGGTAGGATACTCAAACCCTCTATATACGCAAAATCACAATAATAGAAGTAATAATAATGTAGGTTACTCAAACCCTCTATATACACAAAATCAGAATAATAGAAGTAATAATAGTGAACCATTATAAAGTTAGTGCACCATAATAGTGAATCTTCATAAATTAGACCGGTGCACGTTTGGTTGAACAAACTTTTTGATTTTAGTCTTCAAGTCTTGTGAGGCTGTGAGCAATTGTTATGATTCGCAGGAAGTGGGTATCAAAGGGGATTATAGTCATCGAGATGGTAGGTAGAGATGACTTTCGATAAGTCATAGTTGTAATGTTAGGAAAATGGAAGATAGTTGCCATATAATGATATCTTGAGGGCATCATCACTCATTATGTTATTATTATTATAATCATGATTATACTTTCATTTAAAGACGTAACTCTAGACATACCAAAGTCGTGTGAATATAAATTTGATGTGTGTTTGATCAGACAAAGATCTTTTCAAAGGCATCTGTATCTCGTAATATCTATTTCAAATAGGTTGTGTGTAGTGGTGTAGCGCCCTGAAAGGGGGCCATAAGAGCGTTAAGGTCTCGGGCGTGAGTGTGGTAACTGACGTGAGTCTGGATTGTTTGGATATATGTGTGAACCCAATTCAACAATACCCCGTGTGGAATGGGATGCGATTTCACTAGTCTTATAAATTTCCACCACTATATTCACAAGATTTGATGTCTA
>JARYGA010057240.1:0-38749 GCA_030545235.1 Helianthus tuberosus | reverse complement strand
CTTAACACAAAATGGCTTTAACATGAGAAGTGAAGGAAGCTTCTTTTTTTTTCTTTTTTTTTTCAATCTACTTAAATATGATATTTAATTGCAAAATGTAATTTTTTTTGTGTAATTACTCTGCTAGTGTAAAAACACGATCTTTTTATATATATTATGGGACTAAAATCCGTGCTTGACAAGATGGGAAAAAAATTTCAAAAAAATAAAAAATAAAAATTCCTCATTCACTTCTCATGTTAAGCCCAATTTGTTTATTAAGACCCATTTTTACCGGAACCTAACCCCATATATATATGTGTGCGTGTGTGTATGTATATCCATACATGCATATGGATATATCTACATGACATGTACACTCACATAAATACATACATTACATACTCTGAAGTCTGAACGTACATATGGATTGATATATGTAATTACACGTCTTTAGTCTTTACAACACACGTATACATGCACAAAAGCAAATACACACACATTCCTATACACAAACGGCATGCTTACGTATGACTATGCGCACATACACACATACCTTAATATGTAGATTAGTACATGCATTTACATAGACACATGCGTATAATTTGTAGATACATTCATTCATACACATACAGTTACACCCACACCTACACCCACACCCACACCCACACATGCATATCATATATTTATTGTAGTACTTGTATACCGCATATGTATCTACTTCTCTGTTAGGTTTTATCAGTTGTGTGCATATCTTATTGATTTACCCATTCTAATTAAAACGTCATTATCTTTCAAATCTGCATTATTGTTCATTAATATCGTGATGCGATGGTTTAGGAGTCGGAGCATGAGCATGATGGAACACCTTTATATTCTCTAAAAAGGGAACACATGAGTTCTCAAAAGGCAATGTCATTACCTACATCTCCTCATGAATTCAGGAATCCAAAAGCTTCTGGTGAGATTTCAGATGAAGCAGTCTCAACATGGAGCAAAATTCTGGATTCACCCATGTTCCAAAATAAGCCTCTTCTTCCTTATCAAGAATGGAATATTGATTTCTCTGAACTCACTGTTGGCACTCGAGTCGGAATTGGTATATATTCATTTTAATATTAGCATTTCCTTTTCCCAGAAGCTTTTTGCAGCTTCCGTTTAGCTTTGTTATCATTATCAGTGCTCTGCGTTCATTGTTTTCAGGATTCTTTGGGGAAGTTTTTCGTGGCATCTGGAACGGAACGGAGGTAGCAATAAAGGTTTTTCTTGAACAAGATCTCACATCTGAGAACATGGAAGATTTCTGCAATGAAATTACCATCCTCAGGTATCTATCTATTAGTGAAAGACATATATTAATTTATATATCTATACTCTTCTGACTCGCCTTTTATTTTCTTCCTTCTGGTTCTTGACAGTCGCCTTCGACATCCAAATGGTATGCCGTTATTCCTTTTTGTGTATATTTTTTATGTTTCAAGTAAAGGGTGGTTTTATAAAAATCTCAACTTACTCCATCAAATAATGTTACACTCTTACTCTTTAACTACAAGAAACACTAAAATAAAGTCACAACCGTTTCTATCTAAAGGGTGTTTGTATTTTCTTATTTTATTGTTTAGATATATAGATTCTTGTTATTTAGGGGTAAAACAAAATAACCAGTTTCATAGCTGCAGCTATTTGATTATCTGAGGGTAAAACAGAATAAACAGTCTAGCCCTCTATTTAAATCTAAACAAAAAACTGTTTTCATTTCACAAGGGCTCTGATATTTTTGTACAAAAAAAATGTTTATTGTCATTTTATGTGTTGAGTTCTTAAATAACCAGAAGTTGTCAAGTACTCAAAAATTTGATTATATGATTAGTAAAACTACAACAGTAAAAGCACATCCAAATACCATCTTTTACGGCTCATTTTATTATAGGTGTTTATTTGATTCGGACTATTTAATATTTCATAATCACCTTCCGATTCACATATCCAAACACTCCTCAAGATGTAGAATAAAATGCACCAAGAGTGAGTTTTTTTAAACCAAATTAAAGTCTTAATTTGTTCTTCAAGTTAATGCAATGTAAAATATTTGAGTTCATACGGTTTCACATTGGCATCCTGCTAATTCAATTGATAATATTTTATTTTCAGTTATATTGTTTCTTGGTGCCTGCACAAGGCCTCCACGCTTGTCGATGGTTACTGAGTATATGGAGATGGGTTCATTGTATTACTTGATCCATTTAAGTGGACAGAAGAAGAAACTCAGCTGGCGAAGAAGACTTAAAATGCTTCGTGATATATGCAGGTTGGTCTATTTAGTACCAACACTATGAAATAATAAGTGTCCTGACTTCTTTTTCTTCTTTTTTTTGCATTTGATGAAATGATTAGAGGATTGATGTGCATTCACCGAATGAAGATAGCTCATCGAGATATAAAAAGTGCAAATTGCCTGGTGAATAAGCATTGGACCGTAAAGATATGTGATTTTGGGCTGTCGAGAATGATGACAGAATCACCTATGAAAGACACCTCATCAGCAGGCACCCCTGAATGGATGGCTCCTGAACTTATCCGAAACGAACCTTTCACCGAAAAATGTGATATTTTTAGCCTCGGAGTCATCATGTGGGAGTTATGCACTCTCAGTCGACCATGGGAAGGCTTGCCTCCTGAGCGCGTAAGTTGCCTCATTGCTCAAACTTTTTAGATATTTGAATATAAGGAAGTTGATCTTAAAGGTGGTCTACTATGTTTATAATGGATGCTAATGTTTAACTGTATGCTGTTTAGGTTGTATATTCTGTCGCCCATGAAGGTTCACGGTTGGACATTCCTGAAGGTCCCCTCGGCAGGCTAATTGCTGGTACCTTTTCTTGTTTATTTTGTTCCTAAATGTTTAGACTCAATTTTATGATCTAAAATTCATTTTTATAAATTATAATTAAAATCTGCAACAATTCAGTATATATGGGACTATTAGTTAAACTGTCAATTTTAATCTTATGTGTCGAAATAAATGTCCGTCAAGTGGGTTGGTGATGACATGCGTGGCAAAATGCGGTTGGTTGACCCACAATCAAATATTTGTCTCCTTATTTGAAATTTTTCATTAACAATTGATACGGAACATATTTTGAAAACTATAGGACACAGTAAGGCTAGAGGGTGTGGTTTAAAGCCCTAGGGCTTTATTACGCCACGTAGGTGCCACGTAGGCAACACATTAGCAGGGGGCTTTATCGAACTTACACGGTATGGAATAACGCCCCTTATAAAGCCCCTTTTAACTATATTTAAAAAAAGATAAATTAAAAATATCTGATTGGTTGATGAAGGTGGGCCCCCTTGATTTCTTCCTCTTGCACCCGCTATTCCTTTGGCGGAAGCCAAGGATAGCGCCCCCTTTAACGGAGGCGTAGTGGTGTAGGGCGCCATAGTTGATGAGGTGGCCCCCCGGGGGGGGGGGGGGGGGGGGGGGGGCACACCCCCTGGCCTAATAGTATAAGTTTTTAACATAACAATTTATAGGAAGTTGTACGCATTAATTACACACTTTTGAGTAACTTTTGACCTATTTGACCTTTACCCTTATGGCTAGAATATTGATTTGACCGGTATAAGTAGCGTGAAACAAGCATAACCCTAACTCAACTCGTTTATAAGTAAATAGATCAAAATCGGCCTTTAGGGTAATGGTTGAAGGGTGTCAATCGTTTCGGGTTAGTGGGTTGAATTGATGAAAACCAACACCAACCTTATCTTTAATTGTTCTAAAACGATGTCCTAAAATTATAATTGCAGATTGCTGGGCAGAACCGCATGAGCGACCAAGCTGTGAGGACATTCTCACTCGTTTACTGGACTGCGAATACACCCTTTGTTGATCAAGTCCATGTGGGAGACTTTTGACCATTTTTATAAATGAAACAACAAAAAGACATAGTAGAGGTTTTACAGAACTTTTATCGGCTTATAATTAAGTACTTTATTTCTGTTTAAATCCAATCATTCGGATTAAATTAGTGGGTTATAGTTAGAATTCTCAATCACAACTCTTTCAAGACTTCTTTAACATATTCTGTGATACAGTGAATTGTTGCTCACAATGTGTTTTAAGCATGCAAAACGGGCCCGTCGGATAACTGGTAAACTAGGTTTGGGTCATATTGGGCTGTTCGAGAAAAGAATCAATTTTGGTCAGGTCAAAACTGGCTTTGACAAAAATGGGCTTGGATTGAAACTGTATTGTAACTAAGCTGTATACAACTAGTTCTGGTCTGGGTCGGGCTGTCCGTTGGTTTGGATGTAACTAAGCTGTATGCAACTAGTTTTACTCACTCCTACCCCGTTTTTCATTTTAGCTAAATTTTTTGAATTGTCATGTTTAAAATAAAAAAATACCCAAAGCCGATGAAAGTTACTTGTTCTGAACCCAACAAGTGGTGTCTGTTTCATTGAAAGTTAGTTACCTGTTACATGCTTCAGACTGGACTGAGACCGAAAATACAAGTGTGTTCCAAACTCCTACTAACGTGATATTATATTGTTAATATCAATCGTAAATTAATAAGGTGGAAAGGATCGTGACGATTGACCTAGCAAAAGGGGAGAAAGTAAGAGCATCAATAGAAACGTAAAATGTTGAAAATACACAAATCGTGTTTATCAAGTACAAACACAACGTTCAGCCATCATCCTACACCATATATGTTCTCTTCTTTCTTCATATGATGCAGTGGTAAGAGGAATTTAGGGAACTAAAAACCGTATTAAGCATGCATAATACGAAGAAGCTAAAACTAAAGCAAGAAAATGAATAATAGTGGAATGGGTTCTTAGGCAATTTAACACAAATTTTTGCCACCATCTTGTACAATGCACTGGTAAAGACACTAAGAGGCATGCCAATTTCAAAGATGCAACTTCAAACGAGTAAAATGTCAAAATGGTGCCTGCGTTGGTCATTTATGCCACTTCAGTCAAAAAATGAAATCTTTTGTTTTTGGGGCCTTGAGGTTTCATTTTTGTTGTCATTTTCACCCAATTGGCAAACATGGTTAGAATTTTCTGTTAACTCCTCCCCCTTTTTGTCGTTTTCCTCATTTAACTAATTTCCTTATGGCATATAATGACGATTATACCCTTCATTTTAATGAGGAAAACGACAAAAAATGAGAAGTTAACAGAAAATTATAGCCCATTTTATCATTTGGATGAAAATGACAACAAAAATGAAACTTTAGGGACACATATATACAAGATTCATTTTGGACTGAAGAGGCAAAAGTGGCCTAAGCTCAGTGACCATTTTGACATGTTACTCTTCATAAAAATAGGCGAAGAAGCCTTGACCCTTTAAGGATGGGTATAAATGAGCAACAAGTTGATATATATGTATATTGGGTAGGGTTCATGCGAGAACCACCTTTATTGCGAGCACTGCGAGAACCAACGTGAATACAAAAAAATACAAAAAAAAAAAAAAAAAAATCCAAAAAACACAATTTTTTTTTAAATATTTTTCTAAAAAAAAGCGCTATATTTCGTTACCAATTTTTTTTTTCTTTTTTTCGAGTAACACTTATGGATGCACATGTGCATATGTATCATTTCTTGGACAAATTCCGTAATATATTACCAGTTGTAGAAAACTGCACTTTCATTTACATTACCATCCGCAGTACACTACTTTTTACATTACCAATATTAAGAATGCACATGTGCATCATTATGTATAACCATGATATAACGTGTTTTGGTACAAAAAGTTTGTGATTTTAAATGATGAAGTAGGCCCATATACATGTGTTTTGGTTAGTTATATCTAGTGGTTGATGGTTTGATTATATTTGTCACTTTATGATGTAATATGTTGTTTGGATGGTATAAAGGGTGTTGATGTACATGTAACAAAGTGAAATATTGGTAATGATATTGTATTATGGATGGTAGGAGGCAATGGTATTGTATTACGGATGGTAGAAGGTAATGGTAGTATGCTATGGATGGTATGATAGATGAAAGGGGAAGTGTATTTAAAGTGGTGTACCAAAACACGTTATAACATGTTCATACATATAGTCATATAGATGCACATGTGCATTTCTAGTGTTGTTAATGTTATAACAAGTTCATACATATAGATGCACATGTGCATTTATAATTGAGTAAATTACAAAAATCGTCCTTTATGTTGACATCAGATTGCAAAGTGTGTCCTTTATCTTCAAAAAGTACAAAAAACATACTCGATGTTTGCAAACTCTTGCACATTATGTCCTTTAGCCTTAACTCAATTAACTTTTATGGTTAAATCTGACCAAATGGACCCCACACAAGAGTATTTTAGTCATTTTACCTAAACACTTGAATAAATAATAAAAAAAACCCTTTCTCCGTATCTCTTTAAAAGTCACCCTCCTTCCTCAACCCTCTCTATCTCCCTATAGAATCTACGCCATCGCACCACCACCACCATCACACCACCGCCAATAGCTCCTCCGCCATCGCACCACCACTGCCATCGTCGAGACTCTAAAAGTCGTCGTCGTCAAAAGTACAAACAATCCTATATTAATTG
The DNA here is from genome assembly GCA_030545235.1 of Helianthus tuberosus. Classification (NCBI taxonomy): domain Eukaryota; kingdom Viridiplantae; phylum Streptophyta; class Magnoliopsida; order Asterales; family Asteraceae; genus Helianthus; species Helianthus tuberosus. The sequence continues at coordinate 32,184 of JARYGA010057240.1, read as the reverse complement.
AAACAAAACTCCTCCTTTGTGTTACTCAAGTTCTGTGCATTAAAAAATTCTTAGCTAATAGACATTTACTTACAGATACAACGGAAACAAAAGGGTAAATGCCAAACAGAATGAAAGTAACCTTAAAAACAAGTTCATTTCTTTGATCTAAACAATTGAAAAGCAAGTGCTACTGTTAAATTTTTTAGCTTTGATCACTGAAATTATCAAAAATGCAAGTACAGGTGTTGAATATTTGAAGAATGTTCAAATGTTCACAGCAAAAAAAACTTATTATTTGAGATAAGCAGTTGCTGCAACCGATAACAACAAAAGAACCGGACAATTGAACATTCAAATAAGGCAGGAGCCAAGGCATTACTTTCCTCAATAGCCGATCCATTAGTCGCATCAAAATTTGAACCCACCCTAAACCTACAAATTATTTACATAACAGCAGGGAACGGCAACCGTAATGGACAACAATGAACAATGGAGTTTCGACAAATCCAGATCCGGAAAATCAGTGTAACGGCGGGGGTTTCAAAGACGACGGCTTTAAGGGTTTCGACGACGACAGTGGTGGTACGATGGCGGAGGAGCTATGGGCTGTCGTGATGTGATGGCGGTGGTGCGATGGCGGAGGAGCTTTGGGAGGTGGTGATGTGATGGCAATGGTGGTGCAATGGCGGTGGTGTCTTAGATTCTACAGAGGGATAGATAGGGTTGAGGGAGGAGGGTGATTTTGGAAGAGATAGGGAGAAAAGGGACTTTTATATTATTTATTTAATGTTTAGGATAAAACTAGTAATATTGCCCACGCGCGTTGCGGCGCGGGTACATCGCACACTTCGAATATCGTAAACATCGAATGAATTAGTTCAAATGTTATGTGTTGCGTGAACCACACAAAAACGTGTGTTTCGACGTATCCGATTAAACTTAATGTAACCCACATAAGCATTGCGATTGGATAAAAATGTAAAGTCAAGTAAAATAAATCGAATGTATATCGTACAATTATAACGTATTATAGGTGACTCGACTCATACATAGAAAACATAGCTGGTATAGAGGAAAAACATATACGTGTAACAAAAAGATATTAATTAGAGCTTTTAAAAAAGGAAAAAAACCACAATTAAAATTCACTCGATCAAGAACAAAATTTACGAAGCAATTAACAATCATAAAATAAGTATAAAAACATATTATATTTTACGTGACTTGTTTTCCAAAAAAATTACGCCGAAATGTAGAATAACTCGAATTTAGCCCGACAGGAACGTAAAAATACGCACGTAAAATGATTTTTTTAACGGAAAGGTATTATATTTAACCCCACTCGATTTTTATTAAAAATGTTTACGTCGAAACGTAGAAAACTCAAATTTATACCAAGATGTACGTTAAAATAGTTTTTTTAACGTAAAGGAACGATACGTAATATAGTTTAAAGAAAGTAGTTTAACATAAAAATTTATAATGAAATTCAAAAAGAAAAAAATATATTTGCAAACAACATGGATCGAACATAGATCCTTCCAACACTCAACCAAAGCAGACAACCAACTATTATAAATGTAAACTATATTACTTAGTGGTGGGTGGTGGAAAAAAAAGAAAAAAGAAAATTATTTGCAAACAACATGGATCGAACATAGGTCATTCCAACACTCAACCAAAGCACACAACCAACTATTATGGGAATACATTTGAGTGTGTAACATAAATGTAAATTATATAACTTAGTAGTGGTCGGTGACTTTTGCCACCGACTTTCTATTTTAAGAGAGTATAGAATAGAATATGAGTATTTTGAAATATAAAAAAATACGGAATATCTTGTATACTAAGTCGTATATAAATAGTTGTAATCCATATGAAAATTATATTTTTTTATACGCCGCCTCTGAATTATGGAATTAGAAGTTCCCTTGTCAAACATATGTTGCCATTATTAGTAATTAATGCAGATTTTTATTTTGTAAGATAATGTAGTGTTCGATGATTTCTATTTTAAGAGAATAGAATATAATAAATAAATATATGTATAATCCAAGTTGTATCCAAAAAAAGAATTGGGCCAAAGGACACAAAGTGCGGCCCAGGGGATCAGATGCAAAATTTAGTGGGATTTCTTAATTCCTTGGACAACATCAACATCAATTGGGCCGCCAACTATTTGACCCAAAAGAACAACTCCACATGCATGCAGGTCACGACAAAGGGAAGTTGTATAGTTGGGCTTGAATCAAATTAGTGGATATTAAAAGAATTAAATTATAGGACAAAATGGTAATTTCGAGTGCTTTGTCGGTGGCCGTAGCCACCGACTTTGTACTTTAAGACTATAGGTAAATTATCAAAATACCCTTGTGTGAGATTCAGTTGGTCAGATTTAACCATAAAAGTTAACCGAGTTAAGGTTAAAGCACATAGGGTCTGTTTGGTATGGGGTAAAGGAATGGACGAAGGAATGAAATGGACGGGGTAATGGAATGGACGTGGGAATGCAATGGATCATTACAATTCCATGTCTTGTTTGGTTACCATGTATGAATGAAATGAATTATTATTGTGTATTGTTCGGTAGGCAAGAAAACGGAGTAATAAAATCAGTGGTGAGTGGTGGTGGTGGTCGGTGGTAGTGATTGTGGGTGGTTGTAGGTGGCGGTGGTAGTGGAGGTGAGTGGTGGTGCGGCGGTGGCGACAAGGTGGCCGTTGGTGGTGGGTGGTAGCAGAGGTGGCGGTGGGTGGCGGCAGCGGCTGTTGGTGGTGGCGATGGTGGTGGCGTCGACGATGGTGGTGGGCAGGGGCGGCGAGTGGCGTTGGCGGTTGGTCGCGGCTGTGGTGATAACGGCGGCGAGTGGGTGGCGGCGGCGATGGTGACGGTGGCTGTCGGGGTGAAGTGGTGGCGGGTGGCGGCGATGGCTTCGGTGGTGGGTGGTGGTGGGTTGTGGAGAAGGTGGTGGGTTGTGGTGTTGATGAATGGTGCAAGAGGGGATGGAATGGAAAAAAACATGGGGGGTGGACGGAATGATTTTGAGGGAATGGAATGCCTTTTGGAATGGGTGATTCCATTTCATTGACCAACCAAACACCATTTTCTTTATTCCCTCATAATCATCCATTCCATTCCACATCTCATTCTTGCGTACCAAACACTACCATAGAGTTTGCAAACATCGAGTACATTTTTTGTACTTTTTGAAGATAAAGGACACACTTTGCAATCTGATGTCAACATAAATGACGATTTTTGTAATTTACTCTTTCTAATTTTGTTAATGTAAAAAGTAGTGTATTATGAATGGTAGTGTAATGAAAGTGCAATTGTCTGATATTAGTAATGTATTACGGATTTTTTCAAAGAAATGATACATATGCACATGTGCATGGATAATTGTTACTCGAATTTTTTTTTTGGTTTTTTTGGTGACGAAATATAGCGATTTTTAAAAAAAATATTTAAATTTTTTTTGAGTGTTTTTTGATTTTTTAGGTATTTTTTGGTTTTGTTCACACTTGATTCTCGCGGTTCTCGCAATAAAGGGTGGTTCCTAACGGATCCTTCTCCTATATATATATAGGGTTAGGATTTAGGGAAAACTCTGAAAAGTGTGAGAACAGTGAGAACGGTTATGTATCGTCAAATCAAAACAATCTATGGACTAGATTGACGCAGTGGCGTTATCATAAATAACATCACTTTTATTACTAGAACGTCCTTCATTAAGGGTAAAAGGGTAAAACATCATTTTATACGTAAAACGCCATGTAAATGCAAAACGCCATTTTTTATACTGACTCGTTTTTTCTGTGTTTTAGTTAAGGTTTTATCCTACAAAACGCCATAAAATATAAAAAACCATAAAATATAAATGCCAAGCCTGAAAGAAGGGACAAGCTGAGCAAAACCGGATACTGTTAATTGCATTTATTGTGATAATAATATCCCGCCTAAACTACGCGCCAAAAACATCCTATAAAGAGAACCGTCTCAGCACCTTCCGTTTGATCACACCAAAAACACACAAACAACAAAAATGGTTCCTAAATACCACTCATTCTAAAACGCTAAAAAGTTAGAAAAACCAACGATGGCAAACATTATTTTTTGGATACTCAGTAATGTTCTGCATGAAGTTTCACTAAATGGTTTGTTAGGTGAGGGGTAAAATTTTGCTGAATGAGATGAACAAATTTCAAGAAAAAGAGACCGATGACGCCGATATGTCATTTTGTCTTCTTTGTTCTTGAAGAAGGTTTGGATGAGGAGAAGAGACCGGTCACGGTGTAAATGCCATTTTGGACTCCATGATGATAATGAAGATTATGAGCAAATAGCATCCACCCACACGACATCGATCTATGTCGCTAACATCCACAAACACACTTCAACACATGAACAAGAAAAAAAACCACGCCAAACCCAAAACGCCATTTATTTGTGACAGTTCTTGTAGTTTTAAAAGAAGACAGAGACTGATGACAGTGAAGATTTGGATCATAAAATTGCTTCCATTTGTTTTTTTTTCTAATTTTCTTTTTCTGTTGTTTGTTATGTAATTTTCAGCTAAGAACAAAATATACATTAATTCTCTAAAATAATATATAATAAAAAGCCAAACGGGGCAAATGCTTGTAAAACGCCATCATGCCATAAAACGCCGAAACAATCAAACTATAATAAAATTACTTTGGACAAGTACTATTATAATAAATCTAAAAAAAGTATAAAAAATGTGCAAGAGAATAGAACAAAAGTGCCATCTTTTTCTAAACGCCATTGGAAATACAAAACGCCATAATTACAGCCATAAAGATGGGACGTGTTACAGCCACAAACAGATGAAACTGAAACAAAACACAGTAAATGCAAATAGTAAAATGAAGCGACGGAAACATAATTACAAACATTTATTATATTAAAAGCCAATACATGGGGAATTTGTTAGTGCACTATGTCTGTTGACTTCGTCTTGTATCGAGTCATGTAATGTAATAGGATAGGATAATCAGTGCTCGAGTTGCTAGAAACTGAATTTAGTGGATTTGTTGGTAATTCCGCTTGAAACAGCCAAAGACATGTTCAAGCGAAATTAACAAAGTTAATTCCGCTTGAAAGTGCCCTTGGTCAATTCAAGCGAAATCACAACTACTATATATAGGAGCACATACCATTTCATTTGAAACAGAATTAGGGGTCTTGTGTTCGGTAACGAAGTGCTGCCGAATCGTCTCCAGGTGCTGTAATACTATCAATTCAATACAAGAGACATTTAAATTGAATCGAGCGTCCGTTTCATTGATCCCGCCTTTGATTCGGATAAACAACTCTTCTGATCGACTTATTCAGGTCGTACAACGATCCTACAGAATTGAATTTATTTATCTATTCAAACGCCATAATTATCTGTCATGCGTGGGAAAAAAAGTCATTATAAAAGTAGAACATGAGAACACAACTTAACACACCAAACATTGTCTAAAACGCCACATATTGTCCAAAACGCCAAAAACTTAAAAAAATGGCTAAGGTTATTGCATGGAGGTTTGGAGGTCGGAGAGACGTTTCTTCATAAAGTTCTCTGATAGGAGAAGGGTGAAGGTCAGGACAATCAAAGCCATACTTCGTATGGCTGAAGGGGTTCAGAGAGATATTCTGGCCCTTGGGGTTCTAATGGCCAACGATTGGGTAAGAACTCGAACGGTAATAAGAGGATTGGAGAGAATTTCCGGCAGAAGATGATGACGATGATGATGATATTGACGATATTCCTCTACCAACAGTTAGCAGTTGGGTGGTGCATGAAGAAGCAGGAACGGTTGAAGTGACTTATCGACACGGGGTGAAATATTCATTGCCGATGGAGGAAATGTTGAAGACAGAGAGGCTATATCTCCTTGAACAACTATGTGAATTAGAACCTTCGAACGATGCAAGATCCAGGGTTGCAATGTTATTCAAGAATAGGCTGCAGCAAAGAAGAGACGAGGTGATGGCGTTATACGCCAATCTAAAATATGATGATGATGAATCTGAAGAAAGTGAGGAACAAAGCGACAGCTACAACTCTGATGTAATCCCATACACAGAAGACTATTAGTTTCTTTTGATTTCATATTATTGTAATCTTATGAAATATTAATGAGTGGCAATGAATTATTAACAATGCCACAAACACCAAAAAATTGACCTGGGGGAAATGCCATAACGCCAAAAATTATCTATATTACACAAAAACAATTAATTCAACGAGACAGATCCAAAAAAACAATAAAACGCCAAGTAGTTAATGAATTTAATTAACGTCAAAAATCTTAGACGCCAAAAATGAAGCAGCATGTGACATACGAATTTGGGAAAAAAGAAGATTGAAAAGACAAAAAAGCCTCTCACACCCTGATTATATATCGCGCGACGTGTTCAATCAGGATGCGTTCTCACCGTTCTCACACTTTAGGGCGTTTTCTCCTGATCTCATTTATATATATTATATATATAGGGAGGGGCTCATGCGAGAACCACCCTTATTGTGAGAACCTTGAGAAACAATGTGAACACAACCTAAAATAGCTAAAAAAACCTAACCCCCACCCCCCAAAAACCTAAACCCCCCCCCCCCGCCCAAAAAACCTAAACCCCCCCCCCAAGCTAAATGCTAAAAAAAACCTAACCCCCCCCCCCCCCCAAAAACCTAAACCCCCCCTCCCCCACCCCCCAAAAACCTAAGCCCCCCCAAGCTAAAATGCTAAAAACTAAACCCCCCAAAAAACCTAAAAAAATAAAAAAAAAATCTAAATTTTTTTTTTGATTTTTTTAATATTTTTTAGGTTAAAATCGCTACTTTTCGAAGCCAAAAAAAAAAAATTTTTTTTTTTGCTTCGAAAAGTAGCGATTTTTTTATAAAAAATATTAAAAAATTCAAAAAGATTTTTTTTGTGTGATTTTTAGCTATTTTTAGGCATTTTTGGTGTGTTCACATTGGTTCTCGCGGTTCTCGCAATAAGAGGTGGTTCTCGCATGATCTTCTCCCTATATATATATATATAACATTGGTTCTCGCGGTTCTCACAATAAGAGGTGGTTCTCGCATGATCTTCTCCCTATATACATATATAGGGAGAAGATCATGCGAGAACCACCTCTTATTGTGAGAACCGCGAGATAGGGAGAAGATCATGCGAGAACCACCTCTTATTGCGAGAACCGCGAGAACCAATGTGAACACAACAAAAAAAGCCTAAAAATAGCTAAAAATCACACAAATTATTTTTTTTGATTTTTTTACTATTTTTTAGGTTAAAATCGCTACTTTTCGAAGCAAAAAAAAAAAAAAACTTTTTTAAATTTAAAATTTTTTTTTTTTGCTTCGAAAAGTAGCGATTTTAACATAAAAAATATTAAAAAATAAAAAAAAAATGTTTAGATTTTTTTTTGATTTTTTTAGATTTTTTAAAGATTTTTTAAGGTTTTTTGGGGGTTTAGTTTTTAGCATTTTAGCTTGGGGGGGGGGGGGGGGTTAGGTTTTTGGGGGGTGGGGGAGGGGGGTTTAGGTTTTTTTTGGGGGGGGGGGGGGGGTTAGGTTTTTTTTTAGGTTTTTTGGGGGTTTTAGTTTTTAGCATTTAGCTTGGGGGGGGGGGGGTAGGTTTTTTTTTTTTTGGGGGGGGGGTTAGGTTTTTTGAGGTTTTTTTAGCTATTTTAGGTTGTGTTCACATTGGTTCTCACAATAAATGGAGTTCTCGCATGAGCCCCTCACTATATATATATAGGGAGAAGATCATGCGAGAACCACCTCTTATTGTGAGAACCGCGAGAACCAATGTGAACACACCAAAAATGCCTAAAAATAGCTAAAAATCACACAAAATTTTTTTTTTTGATCTTTTTAATATTTTTAGGTTAAAATCGCTACTTTTCGAACCAAAAAAAAAAAATTTTTTTTTTGCTTCGAAAAGTAGCGATTTTAACCTAAAAAATATTAAAAAAATCAAAAAAAAATTTTTGGATTTTTTTTGGATTTTTTTAGATTTTTTTTTGATTTTTTAAGGTTTTTTTGGGGGTTTAGTTTTTAGCATTTTAGCTTGGGGGGGGGGGGGTGGGGTTACGTTTTTTTAGGTTTTTTAAAGGTTTTTTTTAGCTTGGGGGGGGGGGGGGTTTAGGTTTTGGGGGGGGGGGGTGGGGGTTAGGTTTTTTTAGGTTTTTTTTAGGCTTTTTTAGCTATTTTAGGTTGTGTTCACATTGGTTCTCAAGGTTCTCACAATAAGGGTGGTTCTCGCATGAGCCCCTCCCTATATATATATATATATATATATATATATACGGGAATGATAAAACGAAAACCCACTTAAGTTCAGAAAACTCAAAAAACCTTTGTAAAAACGCCATGTAACATTTTTTTTACAAAAAAATAGGAAATGCAACATACATATATTTGAACATATTTATAAAAGAAAAACAAAAAAGCGCCGAGTAGTTTATTTTTTAAAAAATGTTAAAAATTTCATGTTAACAAATGTAACATACAAATTCTAGTAGGCGTTTTTTACATTTTTTTTTATAAAAATGTTCAATTACATTTATGTTACATTCCTTATTTTTTTAGAAAAAAAATATAAATGTTACATAGGGTTTTCTTGAGTTTTCTCAACTCAAGTGGGTTTTCGTTTTATCTTTCACCTATATATATATATATATATATATATGTATATAGGAGAATGATCCGTTAGGAACCACCATTTATTGCGAGAATCGCGAGAACCAAGTGTGAACACAACCAAAAAAATACCTAAAAAATAAAAAAAAACACAAATTTTTTTAAATATATTTAAAAAAAAATAGATATATTTTGTCACAAAAAAATCGAGTAACAATTATCAATGCACATGTGCACATGTATCATTTCTTTGACAAATTCTGTAATGCATTACTAATATCAGACAATTGCACTTTTATTTACACTACCATTCATAACACTACTTTTTACATTAACAATATTAGAAATACACATGTGCATCTATATGTATGAACTTGTTATAACATTAACAACACCAGAAATGACATGTGCATCTATATGTATGAACATGTTATAACGTGTTTTGGTACACCACTTTAAATACACTTTCCCTTTCATCTATCATACCATCCATAATACACTACCATTACCTCCTACCATCCGTAATACAATACCATTGCCTCCTACCATCCATAATACAATACCATTAACAATATTTCACTTTATTACATGTACATCAACACCCTTTATACCATCCAAACAACATATTTCATCATAAAGTGACAAATATAATCAAACTATCAACCACTAGATATAACTAACACGCATGTATGTGGGCCTACTTCATCATTTAAAATCACAAACTTTTTTATACCAAAACACGTTATATCATGGTTATACATAATGATGCACATGTGCATTCTTAACATTGGTAATGTAAAAAGTAGTGTACTGCGGATGATAATGTAAATAAAAGTGCATTTTGTACTACTGGTAATATATTACGGAATTTGTCCAAGAAATGATACATATGCACATGTGCATCCATAACTGTTACGAAAAAAAAGTTTTTTTTTTTTTTGTAACGAAATACGGAAGATACTCCTTTAACATCAGCTTGTAACAACTTCCACAAAAACATCTCTGAAAAAAAAAAAAAAAAGATAACACCAGTCAATGTTAATAGAGGAACCCCTACCAAAAACCGAACATGCAATGACAAACAAAAGTTACTCACCATTGTTATCTAAAAAGGCTTTTGGACGACTAGTATAAAGATGACTACGACCCCCCACCGCTAATATCTCTTCAAAAAAATTGAAAGCACGGGTAGGATTATCACACATCAGTTTCCATAAGGAAGCCTCAACATCCAACAAGGAGGGAACCTCATCTTCAATAACAGTTGCGGGATCCCTGGCCGGGAGGGGCTCAAATAACAACGCAGGAGAGACAAAGATGAATTGGTTCTTCCACTACTTAGGATACGTGGTAGTAGGCATAAAAGATTAACAGGGAAAGGAACACTATCCTTTCTCTTCTCGAAAGTAAACCAATCTCCATCGGACCTTAAACGATAAAAACGCCAAAACAACGACACAGTTAAAACACCGGAAAACGAAGCACAAGTCAACTCAAAATGAACGATCCTTAAAAACAGCAAGAGGATGAACATGGGAAAAGTTAATCCCATAGTGTTTGAGTAATCCATCTTGAAAGACGACATTGGGTACCAGATCCCACAAAACGGGAAGGACAAAGTGTAGATCACAATACGCTCCGACGAGCACGTCGGCGGCTCGGTAGGTCCCGGCAGACGAGGGGAAATGCCAGAGGGTATACGATAGGTTGAGACAAACAACTTTAACTGCTCCGGAGTGACCACAGAGTAGATCAATACTCTACCTTTGTGACTCATTGTAGAAGAAAATTAGGGCAAGGAAGGGAGAGTGATAAAAGAAAAAAGATTCGAAGATAGGAAATTATGATGCGGTTGAGCACATATATGTAGGAGATCCAATAGGCGGCAACCATCTTGTCAAAGATTTAAATGCAACCCGACTGGATTTCCCCACGTGTGGGTAATACATCCCCAACCATCGGATCGCGCCTAGAGCCAAAAGGGATCATCATTACAAAGGAGATCACATGTCTCAGGGGCCCACATGACTCATTGAAGAGAAACATAGTCCAGGCCCGCACATGGATTTATTGGACAAAGGTAGAGGCCGCTTGACAACGAGGGCCCCTAACTGGGCTCCTGGTACGGGATCCCATTTCCAAAACCAGTCGGCCCACTATCATTGTATACAAGTTGGATCGTGACTGAAAAAGGAACCAACTTTAGGGGCCATACAAGAGACCCGAAAGATGTGACAACTGTCAAAATTCCAGGTATCCGTACAACTATTAAACCATGATTAGTGCTTAATGACTTAAATTGCCTTCTAATTATTGCTATGATACATACATGTGCGTCACACATTGCTTAATGTCATATCATTATTGCATGAGAACTTTATTGACTCAAATGATGCACGAAACACAGTTAGCACAGTTATCAGACAAATCAGAAAAACGCTGACGGAGTTTAGTACATAGACAGACATTGTATTGAGACACAAAATGAGCCAGAAACCAAGTATTACACTAGTATAGTGTGTAGGAAAGTAAGGATCACAAAACTGCCTTCCTAGAGATAGTTTAAGTGCCGGAATGTGCCTAAAACTCACATAAACTGCAGAATTCTGCAAAAAATCAGTAAATTCAGCATTTAAACGCACTAATATCATGCAGAAATATGGTTAAATGGTCCTGAATGCTTTCCTAAGTGTCGGGAATCAAAACTGTCACGAAAGGTAACATAAAGCACACTAAACTGCAAAGTTTAGCACCTTAACGAACCGGTAACCAACCGAACAATCGGACACTACCCGAAACACCAAATTTTCACTAGAAGCACTGTTTTAACATTACTAAACTAGTTATGGTCCCCGAACATCATAACACACTATATAAATATCTAATAACTAAATCCCTAACTAGACACTTGATTTCTAACTATTTAACTAACTAACTAGTTAAACCTAAGCCTATACCCCCCACCTAGTTTACGGGCCAACAAGGACCCCACCATGAGATTTTATTTTAATTTAATATTGGATCATGTTGTTCTTTTAAAAACATATTATACATTGGAAAAAGGATATGGATGGATTATAAGAACTAACCTAAAGGTCCATAACTTAATTTCTCATCATTCACCAACACACCACATCTTCTCCTTCCTTCCCCATAGCTCACGGCCGAACACCCCCACACCATCATCACCTTCATCTTTCATTTTCCATTAAATCCATTCATCTTTCATTATCCAGACAGACCTCACGTTGCGTATTCATGCTGCACAAAGAGCAGCTCTTAAGAAAGAAAATTTAAAGGCTGAATGTCTCCGTGGGATGGAGAAAAAGTTGGTACCCAACGAGGAAGGAACCTTGTATTTTATGGGACGAATTTGGGTTCCGCTTTTGGGTGGTCTTAGAGATGTTATTTTTGATGAAGCTCATAAATCGAGGTACTCGATCCATCCAGGATCGGACAAGATGTACCAAGATTTGAAGGATTATTATTGGTGGCCAAGACTTAAGGGAGATGTGGCTACTTATGTTGGGAAGTGTTTGACCTGCGCCAAAGTGAAGGCCGAGTATCAGAAGCCTTCAGGTCTTCTGCAACAACGCGAGATACCCATGTGGAAGTGGGAACAGATCTCAATGGATTTCATAACTGAAGAAACACTGGTTTAACTGACCGGAATCAACTGAACCAGGGGGTTTGAATCTGCATAAAAGAGTTTATCTCTTCTCGTTCGGTTCGTGGGTGACTGATCTTTTTCTCCTCACAATAACTGCAAAACAACCACCGTTAGACTCGCCACAAGGAGAATGGAGGTTCTCTCCGTGACCACCCTCCGGCGTGAGAATAAGTACAGGGTTTGATAAAGAAGAAGAAGTGTAAGTGAAGTGTATGTAACTTGAGAATTATACCTGAATTATCCTTCTATTTATAGCCGAAGTTTGGGCGGGAAAACCTGTTGGTGAAAAGTTAACGGAAAGTGCTCTTTCCGTCAGCGGTTATTTTTTCCTTTCGTTAATCACTAACTAGTGTGAGAGCACACGGATTATGATCTTGAACAACGGTTGGGGTATTGCCACGTGGAAAGTGGGCGAATGAAGATCTCTCTTCAATTTCGTGCCATCATCGTGACTTTGAAAGAGCCTGGGATGATGCCACGTGGCCATTCAGTTATAATCGACTGGTGGAGCACGATGGGGCCTTCTAGAAGGATACAACTATAATCCTGTGTGGCTCCTTATTGTATGGTATCAGAGAAGTTTATTTTATCCAAGTCTGGATATTAATTGTGCGGAAGTGTTTGCTAGGATTTTTATCCTTATCTGTTATGGAGATTGGCGTAAGGATTTGCTGGTTTCCTTTTGGCGCGCAGGTGTAAGATATCGTTTACTTTCTAGGTTCTCTTTGTAGGACCAGTGCGCGGCTGCGCAAGGTCTAAAGAGGTTTAGAACGACGAGGTTGTGGTATGGTCCCAAGTACTTGAAGCAAGGTTTTTGGGACCTTACCCCTTCAAGTCCCCCCAGTCTAGTGTTGCTCTTATGCAAATAAGTGGAGCACTAGACTATGAGAGAGAGGTGCTTTTTTGCTGTAGAGTTTTTGGCGCGGAAATGGAGAATCTTTTTGGAGAAGATACTCTTGCTCATTATTCTGATTTTGAAAATCTTGACTTTGGGCCTGTGGAAAGGTACAATAATGACTGTTGACGTGTGACAGGCTGTCATTGTTAGTTGTACGTTACTGACAATATTTCTCACGCGTGCGTGAACTCGCATTTATTGTTCTTTCCCACTCACCCCTGACGCTTGGATAACTGTGCCAACCCCAAAAAAGGTGTTGTTGCAGTTACCTAGGTTATTTATGGCGGTGAGTATATAAATCTTCTCAATTGCTCATTTTTGTTAATCATTGCTTTCTTGAAAACCCTTTTCTTCTTCGTCTCCTTTATCAGTTTCTTGAAAGAATTTGTGATTTCTCTCTTCTATGTCAACCGGAGATCATCATGAAGACTCTGCTGAAGAAATGGCTACCGATCTTCCACCATTGAAGTGGTCTAAGGAAGCCTTCGATGGTTTGATTCGAATCTTTAAATTTCTGAAAAGTTGGGGTGCTCGGTACCCTGACGAGGGTCAAACGGCGGCGGATGCTCCGGCCGGGTATATCACTTTAATTTGGGACTTTTTCTCTGCAGGCAATTTCCGATTGCCTGCAACGAAATCTTTACTTGATATTCTCGATTATTACAAGTTTCACATCTCCCAGATGCACCCTATTGGTATGGTTAGGGTTCATCACTTTGAATTTGTGTGTCGTACAATGCATATTGAACTGACGGTTCCTCGATTCGAGTGTTCCATCAAATGCACTCTTCTCAGGGATTCTATTCTTTTATGCAAATGGCATCTATGAAAAAGATCTTGCTGCAACCCTCAAAGTCGTTTCATGACTGGAAACAAAAGTTCTTTTTCATTAAAGTTGGGGTTATTCCGATGAGAATGACTTTTAGGGGGAAAGAGGATGTTCCCACCGAGACGATTCAGACTCCTTTTTCCGAAAATTGGTACTAGGACTTGAAGGACGTTCCGTTAATTGCTTTGCCGGAGAAGGCCCTGGTTGGGGCTAGCATGAGTCTGAACTGGCGGATGAACCGTGAAGAGAAGCCGGTGTATATGGAGGATGGCAAAAGTAAGATTTGGGGTTTGCCCTATTTGCTTCCCTTTTGTGTGTTTTTTTTTGAATTTGCCTTTGCTTCTCTTCTTTTGCGGTTGTTTCTTTGTATGTTGTTGCGTTTGAGAGAGAAGGTGGGAGGATGGCTACTATTCCCAAGAAACCTGATGAGGAGCTCTGGTATCACCGCATTGTGAGGAATTTTGTTCTTCCGCGGGATGACGATTTGGCTGCGCAACGACTCGTTGGAGGGTCTTGCGCCTGCAGTTGTGAGAAAACCTAAACCGGAACCAAAGGATACTGCTGACATCCCTCCGTCGAACCCTGATGATCCTATCGACTTAGAGTCGAGTCCTGAGCATCTGCTAAGGAAAAAGGCGGGAAAGAGAAAGCAAGCTAATGCTGAAGCTGAGGGTCAGCCTGACAAGAAGGTCCGGAGGAAGAAAATCACCAGAAGGGGCAATCTTGATGCCTTTACCACGAACCCGCTTCTTGGTAAGTGTTCTCCTTTGTTTCCCTTTGTGCGTATTGAATATTTGTAACATATATCTTTGTTTCTGCAGAAAAACCAAATTCTCCTGTTCAAACGGAGCCAGCATCTGTGGTCAATGAGGAGCTTCCGCCCTCTCCTCCTCGCATCCCTGTTAACGAGCCATTGGGGAGCGCTGAGGTTCCTGAGAATGAGGCTGAGAAAACTGCTGGGGCAGAAAACCCTGAGGTTGAAAACCCAGCTGGTGTTGCTGTTGATGCGGAGAAAATTACCATCCCGGAGGTTGTGGATGTTGGTGCTGGTCGTGAACAAACTCCTGAACTTGCTGCCCAAGATGCGGAAAAAGGGAAATCCGCTCAAGAGATCCCTGTAACAACGTCTCCTTCTGCGGCTTCTGGTTTTATGCTTGGGAATATTGAGAAGAATCCTGGTGAGAACCAAAGTTCTTTTATTCGATCTAATGAAAATTCTCCTATCCGCCCGGATGAAACTCCGGGGGATTACTATTATAGATGCTATTTGGAGAAGCAAGCTGATGAAGTTCACGTTCCGGTTTGGAAGTTGAAGAAAGGAGACATTTTCTCTGATTGGCATGTGTGCCGAGAATGGTTGCAGGGACCTTCCCCCCTGGGGAGATCAAGTTCCAAGAAGGGCGCCCTCATGAGCAGACTTATCATGCCTACCTTGAGGAGGCTGCTAGCTATACATCCACTACGCACCATATAGTGCGTGAATGGCATAGCATGCAGAAGGAGTGTGTAACAACCCTCATTAAAAGTCCTATTTATATTATTATTTTATTCAATAGGAAACCCTAATTGAGACACCCAAGTAATTCTACGCGAACCCTAAAAATTTCAGAACAATCAGAATCAGGATCAGGGCCCCTAAAACTCAGGGGGGGTAAACCCTAGTTAATGATTATCTATATTTGCGTGTTGTAGAAGTTGAATTTTAAAATATCGTCGACTCAGCAGGCCTACTCCCACGCGTGGCAACCCTATAGTGCATTGGTGTACCTTACGGACCGCAACACTACCAAGCTTACGGTCCGTAAGCTATCATACGGACCGCAACATTGGCAGCCTTACGGTCCGTAAGCTTGTCCAATTTCGTGTATAAATAGCAGGCCTTGGCACTTGAAATCTGACATTTGAGCGACGATCAAATTCCAAACGTACGCTGAGATATCGTTCAATTACTTCAATTAACACACACGAAACTCTAATTAAGTATAGCGGGGTGCTGCAGAACAGGGTATTAACTCGATCGCTATTACGATTCATTGTCCGATCGATCAATATATCCAATGGATGTTTAAGTGCCGCCCACATTAGGGTTATACTTTATCGTTCGTCATTAATTTGACGGATCATCGTTAATTCGATGGATAAAGTATTGTACTTTGTCGTTCGTCATTAATTTGACGGATCATCGTTAATTCGATGGATGAAGTATTGCACTTTGTCGTTCGTTGTGAGAATTGATCTCGTGAGTTATCGTAAAATGCTATATTAAGTTACTTACCTAGTTCATGTGCATTAGGTTAAAAAGGCTAATCAATAGGCTAGGCTCTGCTCAAATTAAATCTGCAATATATCAAAGATTATCTGTAGACTAAGCTTTGCTCGTAGAAATCTGCAATGTGAGTTCATTTCTCTTTTCTCACAGTTTGTGAGTCCACTCTATTTTCTCACAGTTTTATCACCTTTTTGTGAAACAATTATATTTACAAAGATTTTACATAATCCTAAATGATTACCAGTTATACTTACAGTAATTAAGTTTTATATTAACTACTGGTATGAAAGATTTTATATATTATTTGATTCTCATTATTATTTGCCAGAAAGTTAGTTAATATTATCATGATTACAATAACAGTAGAAATTATGCATTTTACTAAGATTATATTTTAGTCTTAGTCACGTTAAAATATTAAATAATGATATTACAATTATTTAATTAATATATTATAAGTTATATTAATTTGACATAAATTGATATATGTCATTTTCTGGATTAAATGGTTTTATGCCAAAAGTAATATATTTGACAAAGAAATGTCACGGGACACAATTATGTCCAAAGACACTAGTTGAGAGAATGATCAAACAGTGTTATGAATAGAAATTACTAGTTGAGAGAATGATCAACAGTAATATAATCTGAGTTACTAGTTGAAAGAATGATCAACAGTGACATGACCGAAAGCACTAGTTGAGAGAATGATCAACAGTGTTATAGAATTACTAGTTGAAAGAATGATCAACAGTGATATGACCAGAATCATTAATTGAAAGAATAATCAATAATTGATATGATTATAGTCACAGGAATCGCCTAGTGACAGATAAATTGGATAATAGTAAAATAGAATTACTTAATAAATTCACTATTGGACTAAAATGAGCCAATAATTGATATGATTACTGTCACGTTGGAACTGTCATCCTTTGACAAATACTGATTGAGTTGGGTAAATATAAATAGATATAAAAACCTTAATACTGTAAGGTATAACAATATATTTATAAAATGGAATGAATTCACTCAGTGTTTTCGCTGACAAAACCTTTTTCAAACATTTTTCAGGTAATCACAATAGATTGGAATAAGAGCTGGATACGACACTAAAAGGCTTCAAGAAGTGGCTTATTTTATTAATTCAATCAAATTAAGAAATATTGTTTTATGTAAACAAAATTTATCTTATAAAACATGGGTTTATCCCATCTATTTAATAAATAAAATCCGGTGTTTCTAAACTTTGATATTTTTCCTAACTTACGGTCCTGATGAAATTTCTGCTGCAACGTTTTTAAAATAATCACCGGTACCGCTGGACTGTTCACGGCTTCCGATTCCGTCCAGGGTGGGTCGGGGGTCGTGACAGAAGGTGGTATCAGAGCCAAACTCAAAGAGCCACTTGTTTAAGCTAATTAGGTGTTCTTTTTAATACCTAAACTTAAACAATAAAGTTAGGAAACTGATACAAATTAACATATGTGTTACATATGAATATATATATGTCAATATGCACATATAATATCCTGGAAGTATTGTTTTGTTTTAACTATTCTGTGATGTTAATATGTGAAAATGTTTGCAATTCAGATGTCGAATGAAGTACCACATAATCCAGAAGTTCATGTTAATAATGAAAATCCTTTGGATAAAAATGCTATAGAAAATTTAATAGCTCAAGGAATAGCTAATGCTTTACCTTCAATAATTAAAGCTGTTAAAAATACCGTAGAACCTACCAAAGTTGTGAGTAGCAAGCATACTCGTGACGATGGTTTTAGCCATAGTGTCAATGGAGGTAATGATGATATTATCAAAACCCCATTTCCCAAGAAAAAGAAGGCGATGACTCTCGGGTGTACCTACAAAGAATTTCTAGCTTGTAAACCAACTGAGTTCGCCGGCAGTGAAGGAGCCACAGCTGCTCTGCGATGGTTGGAAAAGACGGAAGCTGTTCTTACAATCAGCAAATGTGCCGAAGAAGATAAGGTGATGTATGCATCTAATCTCTTCAAGGAAGAAGCCTTAGAATGGTGGAATACAATTCTTCAGGCAAAAGGAAGTGGCATGGCTTATGCCATGAACTGGGAAAAATTCAAGGAAATGACAGAAAGGAAATTCTGTCCTCCTTATGAAAAGGAACGAATAGCTAACAAGTCCCTAAATCATAAAATGATAGATGTGAATTGTCGTGAATATACGACTACGTTCTTCGAATATGCAAGAATGGTACCAACTCTGGCTTCGCCAGAACCTGTACTAATTTCTCGTTATATTTGGGGATTAGTTAGCGAAATCCGAGACATAGTTAAGGCCACTAGACCACAGACTATTGAAGAAACAGTCGAGCTAGCTAACATGCTGACAGATGGATTAATCCGCACAAGAGAAGAAAATAAGAAGAAAGAGATAGCCCAGAAAATTTCCCAAGAATTCTACAAAAAGACAGGAACTGAACAGTCATTGGAGCAACCTATCTGCAGAAGCTGTAACAAAAAGCATTCAGGAAAATGCCGTTTTAGGAAAACATCCTACTGTAACTTCTGCAAGATGACCGGGCATATAGAGGAAGAGTGTAGAAGGAAAATTACTGTTTGTTTCAATTGCGGAGAAACAGGACACATTAAACCATATTGCCCGAAACTAACCAAAGCAACCGACAACAAGGCCAGAACAACAGACGGAGCTAAGAAGAACGCGCGAGCATTCGTACTTACTACGCAAGAAGCAGAAATGATTCCAGACATAGTCGCTGATATGTAATATCTAAGTTAAGTTATTATTTGACCCTAGTACAAGTAAAAGTTTATAAATAAATCCATTTTGTCAAGTATTTCATCTATTCAAAACCATAACAGAATTGTTTGGTCTTCACTTTCACTAAATCATTTATTTGGTCACGATCACCTTGTGGTGACGTTTTCACAAAATTTGAAGCTTGTGCTAATCTCATATACGGGTTTAATTATTTATTTATATTGAATCCGTTTTGTTGGTTTATTCTATAAAATCAATCTTAACACAATCATGTGCTAAGATAATGATACACAATTTCATTTCATATTTCAGTGTATCTCTTAAAGAATTTTTATATCAACAATCGAGCGTTTCGTAATCCTTATTGTTTTATCATCTTTGATCGAAAAACATTATTCAAGTATTTTGATTTCAATCCTACTAGATTTATTTGAAACATTCGGATTTACTTCATTTGATTTAAAGCATGGTGAAACTCGTTTCATTCACCGCTACTATTTTCAATTACTATGACATCTTGTGGTGGCATTTTCTTTAATTTGAATCTTGAGATAATCTCATTTTCACTCCTGATGAACGAATTTTAATTTCTGTTGGTTCATCATCTTAAACAGTCTTAATACAATTATGTGTTAAGATAAGTGTACACAAATTCATATCATATTCCGGTGTACCTCTTAACGTTTCTTTCATCATTTATCGAAAATTCTAAAAATTTCATTTGGTCTTATCATTTGAAAATCCTATTCGAATTGAATATCCAAAATTACTTCATTAGAGCTTTCAGTTGATTACACGGTGAAATTGTTCAGTCACCGTAATTATTGAATTATTTCAATCCTTACGACACCTTGCGGCGTCGTTATAAACTTATAGCTTGGGCTAAATCATAAGCATACGAATCATTTAAATTCACGTATGTATTTCGTTTGACTCATCATTGAAAAATAGTCTTGATGCAATTATGTATTAAGACAATGATACACTAAACTCTATTGTATTCCAGTGTATCCTTGCAAATTCAATAATGTCAACACACTGATTTTTCTCTTGTTATGATTCGATAGTTGACAAAATATTTTCGTGCTTCTATTTCATTTTGAACTTGTTGATTCTGAGTCTTCTTCAGTTGCCAATCAAAGTAAGTTTTCTTTTGACAAAAGAATTTTTATTCGATTCTAAAAATTCTTTATATTCATTCTAAATATCTATTTGATCATATATCTTTTGGCTTGAAAATAGTCACATTGGAAATTATATCATTTCATCTCATTCGTTTGACATCAATTTCTTCAATTAATTCAGTCGAATCTTTGAATTCTACTTATGATACAACTTATATTCACAAAATTCGATTCTGTGTCATCTACCTTAATATTGTTTTTATTGATTAGAATATGACATAAGTCTAAAAGAAATATCATAACCCAAATACACTTGGAAGCTGGAACCTGAGATGAAGAAAACGTATTCCTACTTATTCAGTAAATCTCGAGGACGAGATTTTTATTAAGGTGGAGAGAATGTAACAACCCTCATTAAAAGTCCTATTTATATTATTATTTTATTCAATAGGAAACCCTAATTGAGACACCCAAGTAATTCTACGCGAACCCTAAAAATTTCAGAACAATCGGAATCAGGATCAGGGCCCCTAAAACTCAGGGGGGGTAAACCCTAGTTAATGATTATCTATATTTGCGTGTTGTAGAAGTTGAATTTTAAAATATCGTCGACTCAGCAGGCCTACTCCCACGCGTGGCAACCCTATAGTGCATTGGTGTACCTTACGGACCGCAACACTACCAAGCTTACGGTCCGTAAGCTATCATACGGACCGCAACATTGGCAGCCTTACGGTCCGTAAGCTTGTCCAATTTCGTGTATAAATAGCAGGCCTTGGCACTTGAAATCTGACATTTGAGCGACGATCAAATTCCAAACGT
Source organism: Helianthus tuberosus (assembly GCA_030545235.1). Taxonomy (NCBI): domain Eukaryota; kingdom Viridiplantae; phylum Streptophyta; class Magnoliopsida; order Asterales; family Asteraceae; genus Helianthus; species Helianthus tuberosus. The sequence goes on along the minus strand of JARYGA010057240.1, from coordinate 11,167 downwards.
ACGCTGAGATATCGTTCAATTACTTCAATTAACACACACGAAACTCTAATTAAGTATAGCGGGGTGCTGCAGAACAGGGTATTAACTCGATCGCTATTACGATTCATTGTCCGATCGATCAATATATCCAATGGATGTTTAAGTGCCGCCCACATTAGGGTTATACTTTATCGTTCGTCATTAATTTGACGGATCATCGTTAATTCGATGGATAAAGTATTGTACTTTGTCGTTCGTCATTAATTTGACGGATCATCGTTAATTCGATGGATGAAGTATTGCACTTTGTCGTTCGTTGTGAGAATTGATCTCGTGAGTTATCGTAAAATGCTATATTAAGTTACTTACCTAGTTCATGTGCATTAGGTTAAAAAGGCTAATCAATAGGCTAGGCTCTGCTCAAATTAAATCTGCAATATATCAAGGATTATCTGTAGACTAAGCTTTGCTCGTAGAAATCTGCAATGTGAGTTCATTTCTCTTTTCTCACAGTTTGTGAGTCCACTCTATTTTCTCACAGTTTTATCACCTTTTTGTGAAACAATTATATTTACAAAGATTTTACATAATCCTAAATGATTACCAGTTATACTTACAGTAATTAAGTTTTATATTAACTACTGGTATGAAAGATTTTATATATTATTTGATTCTCATTATTATTTGCCAGAAAGTTAGTTAATATTATCATGATTACAATAACAGTAGAAATTATGCATTTTACTAAGATTATATTTTAGTCTTAGTCACGTTAAAATATTAAATAATGATATTACAATTATTTAATTAATATATTATAAGTTATATTAATTTGACATAAATTGATATATGTCATTTTCTGGATTAAATGGTTTTATGCCAAAAGTAATATATTTGACAAAGAAATGTCACGGGACACAATTATGTCCAAAGACACTAGTTGAGAGAATGATCAAACAGTGTTATGAATAGAAATTACTAGTTGAGAGAATGATCAACAGTAATATAATCTGAGTTACTAGTTGAAAGAATGATCAACAGTGACATGACCGAAAGCACTAGTTGAGAGAATGATCAACAGTGTTATAGAATTACTAGTTGAAAGAATGATCAACAGTGATATGACCAGAATCATTAATTGAAAGAATAATCAATAATTGATATGATTATAGTCACAGGAATCGCCTAGTGACAGATAAATTGGATAATAGTAAAATAGAATTACTTAATAAATTCACTATTGGACTAAAATGAGCCAATAATTGATATGATTACTGTCACGTTGGAACTGTCATCCTTTGACAAATACTGATTGAGTTGGGTAAATATAAATAGATATAAAAACCTTAATACTGTAAGGTATAACAATATATTTATAAAATGGAATGAATTCACTCAGTGTTTTCGCTGACAAAACCTTTTTCAAACATTTTTAAGGTAACCACAATAGATTGGAATAAGAGCTGGATACGACACTAAAAGGCTTCAAGAAGTGGCTTATTTTATTAATTCAATCAAATTAAGAAATATTGTTTTATGTAAACAAAATTTATCTTATAAAACATGGGTTTATCCCATCTATTTAATAAATAAAATCCGATGTTTCTAAACTTTGATATTTTTCCTAACTTACGGTCCTGATGAAATTTCCGCTGCAACGTTTTTAAAATAATCACCGGTACCGCTGGACTGTTCACGGCTTCCGATTCCGTCCAGGGTGGGTCGGGGGTCGTGACAGAGTGGGCTGCTTTTAAGGCGTCCAAGAAGAAAGCTGCTGAGGATGAGGCCCGAGCTGCCCAGTTGTGGGCTAAACTAGAAGCTGATCAGGCCAAATTTGTGAATGATCGGAAAACTGAGGAATGGTCTGTTGCGGGATGGAACAGAAAGGCGGAAGCTGAAGCTGCCCTTCTTTCCGAGGAGCGCAAAAATTGGAAAAACATATGTGAGAAGGATAATGTTGAGAAGACGGGTCTCCGCAATGTTATCAACAATCTTAAAGTGGAAGTTGAAAAGTTGAAGAAACAGGATGCGAAGATCGAAAAATTGAAGAAGGAAAAAGCTGATGCTGAAGCCGCGCGGGATGAAGCGCGTTCGCATAGGGAAAGAAGTGAACAACGAGAGGTACATACCTACGCTACTCTTGCCCTTAGAGATAAGGAGATAGAAGATCTTATTGCTTTGCTATCTAAGCAGGAACAACTTAAGGCGGAAGTTGAGTCTGCTAAGAAAGATCTGGAGCTTGCGCGGACTGAGAAGGCTGAAACTTCTCGCCGTCTTACTGAAACCGAAGAAAAGTTAGAAACCTCCGAAACTGCGTGGGCAATGGCGGAGAGTGAGCTTGATCCTCTGAAAAGTGATATGTTGTGGCTGAAGTGTCACGGCCCCAGCCCCGGTTTGACCCGGTCAGGAGCCGCGGGACAGGAACCCGTGGTATTTAATTTATGCGACAGCGAAAGATTTTGACAGGATCTTTTAAAACTTGAAATGCCCGATTATTTTATTTCATAATTCGGGATAAACCCCGTAATTTACAATAGAGGAATTTTACTAGGAAATTCCTTGATTTATTAAAACATGTTTATTCATTTTAACTGAGCCACCTCTTCAAGCTTGTTAGTGCTCCGTAGCACGTTTTTCTTGATTTACAGCAGGTCACCTGAAACATGTTTTAAAAAGATTTTGTCAGCGGGGAAATACTGGTGAATCATTCATTTTGATAAAAATGACACATAGTTATAAATTACAGCATAAGAGCGATTACAATGGTTTTTATCTTATTTTTTATCTGTCGCCGTGTCACCTGGTGACGATGGTCATACCACTATTGGGTCCCACCCCAAGTAGTGACGTTTATCACTGTTAGGATTTAGTAGCCTAACCGTGAGAAATTAGTAATGTGCACAATACCCCACTAGCCAGTGATTTAAGATAACCACGACTTAATACTTGTAATTATAACAATTGAAAATGGAGTATTGTAAAATACTTTTGATAAAAGAGAATGACTCACTTTGCAGATTTAATACGAGCAGAGTCTAGCCTACTGATTAGCCTTGTTAACCTAGTTCAAATAACAATGCACACGAAAACTAGGTTAGTAACTTTAATCCAACTTTTTACGATAACTCACGAGATCGAAACCTTCACAACGAATGACAAAGTGCGATACTTAAACATCCATCGAATTTACGACGAATGACAAAGTATAACCCAAGTTTTAGCAGCACTTAAACATCCATTGGATTGGTTTCTATCGATCGGACATTAAATCGTAGTAGCGATTGAGTTATTACCCTGTTTATCACGGCAAAATTCATGCTAGTGTGTGTTTTTGAAGTAAATAGGCGATATCTCAGCGTACAATTTGACTTTTTACATCGAACAAGTGCCAGAATTCGATTGCCAACCCCCTCTATTTATACCTGGAAAACAGCTCCCTCGCGTGGCGCGAGGGAGTGTCGCGTGGCGTGTGACAACTTTGTTCTGTAATCGATGTACGATGTAAAACAATGATGATTATTAATAAAACAATGTTCTATGGTGTTATTATGTGTGTAATTGTGTTTAGTGATTTTACAATTTGATTCGATTCCAATTTCAAGCTCTAAATCGCTTTCTGGAAGGTTATATGCAAACTGGTGCTTAAACGCAGTCAGTGTAACGCGAAAAACACTCTGGAATAGTGACATAGGCTTAACATACCTTAAATAACCTCCACATAACTTAGAAATAAGTTTTGAATGGTTTGGTGTGTCGAAATCAACTTTGTTCGATCGCAGGGACTATTTGTGTCAAACTACGAAACTATGCCGATTTGTATAGTAACGAACATTCTGGAACTTGACCATAAGTTAAACATACCCTAAATAACCTTTACATAGCTCAGAAATAGGCTTTGAGGGGTTCGGTATGCTAAAATAAACTTTATGCTCATTCAGGGACTAAAAGCGTCTAAAAGTGCATAAGTTTGCATTTTCGCGCATAACTTACGTTCTGAATACATCCGGACATCCAAAAATTTATGTAAGCATTAAAATATTTTATTTTAGTGTTTTTCATGATAAAATTCCATTCGTCGCTTAATTTGGATCGTTTTTGCGTTCGTTACGACTTCCGTCGTAATAAAGCGAATAACGCAACCGTACGACCATACGAACCGACATCCGAGATGTTTTTGAGCATATTTTAAGTTCCCTTTACTTTAAATTTATTTTAGAGCCTTGAAATGAGGTTAACGGGGCTTAAAAGTGCCAAAAAATCAAGTTTTACAAGTGCAGGGACCATTTTTGAAATTTCTGGCAGATTCAATGAACCTAGTCCATTTTGAAGTGTGATGGTTTTCACCTATGGTTTTGCAAAACCATGGGCTGGTATTCAATGAACATAGTCCATATTAGGGGCTCCCATGGTTTTAGAAAACCATGGGCACACATGTAAGGTCCAGATCAAAGCTCAGTTTTCGAGGAACGATCTTAACGGTTCTAGAAATCCTATATATACCCCATCCATTTCACTTCAAAACCCACAAATTGAAATCTGATTTATGCTCTCTAAGTGGAAGTATATGCTTCCTACCTGATAGAAAAATCGGAATCAAATCTTGCGGGGACCTTCTGTAAGTGTTCTTTCGTTCTTTTCATTCGTTTTAGCGTTAAAGTCAAACTGCGTTTGACTTTCTGCATTGACCAGTTTATGGTCAATGTGAAGTTTGTTTGAACTTCATAACGTGAGTGTAATCACGATGGTTATAGCCCCTAGTGACTATACCTACTGATTACCACGTTATCTAGGCTCAGTGACGAGTCGAAGTTTCGGCCAAAATGCGCATTTACGCGTATTTTGTAACCAAACTACTTTAGGATATCAAAACCGTTTGTTTTGATATCAAAACCTGTTTTCTAACTTAGGTAAGCATGTTTTAACATGCTTAGCTCGTCACTTTTAGTTTAGTGCTTATATAGGGTCGTAAAGGTAAGCGATCTAATCAATTGCTTATACTTTCGAACCCGACCCGTTTGGTCGATCATTAGGATCCGACCAAACACATTAGGTGACCATAGTAGCATAGGGAATAACCTTCCGAGGTTATACCTTATGGTCACCTAGTTTAGGTAGTTGTATGAAAAGTAGTTTACATGCCTTAGGTAAATTACCAAAATACCCTTTTCATGTATAATTGGTAATTAAGCTTATGTAACCTAAACTTTTGTCACATAACTAATTATACAACATGATTAAACATGTAATGGCATATAATACTTGTCATAGGACTAGTTAGACGTCTCGAACGCACTTTGCGGGCACGACGCGTTAAAGTAGCGTAAGCTACCTTAATGGGTCGCGATTGGTCGAAAGCACTTAGGTTAGGTTTCATTTAGGATGTGGGCTTTGTTAAACCATATCACATGAGTTCCAACACTCATTTGGTTTACAAGGCCTCATTCTGTCCGATCTTCCGATTTAGGCGTCTATTGTTTGACTAGTGATTCGATTACTAGGTGCTACTTGATTTCTCTGGTTTACTCGAGTTTGTTGAAGTAATATTGATTGAAGATACCTTGCACTACATGTGAGTACATAGATCCCCTATTTTTACATGTTTTTGTGGTAACTATGTGAGTATATAGTTCCCCTATTTTACTGTTTCAATTGTTTTGGGGTGATTCATATGTACAAAATGTTTTCAAGGTTTAAACGATGATTTCAAAAACGAATAGAACAATTTATACTAAACTATTAACGATTTCAATAATGTGAACGAACTTGTTGGTTGTAGTTACATAACGAACGACATTCATTAGCATTGATCAAGCCGACCAGTATTAGGTTTTGGTACCATAGGATATGACAAATCCCGTTATTGCACTATACCCATGGTTATGTGTGGGTGTTGTGGGTAACGACTGAATCTGATGATTGTTAACTTACCCTTTGGAGGTTTGTTAATGCAAGAACGAGTTGAACGATGAACGAGTCACAAAGGTTTGAATATTATTAACGAGACGACCATATATAAGTTTTCACAATTAAAACGAGGACGATTTAAACGATTTAAATGAGTAAACGATTTGGGAACGATGTTAAACGATAAACGATTTGGGAACGATTTGGAAATGATGTTAAATGATTTGGGTAAACGATTGGTTTTTGGGCTAGTGTTTAGATAACGGGACGGTGTAATGTGGTGAAAACATGGTAGATACGCCGCTGGTACTTCTTATATGTAAGTGTTTTCAACATATTACATACCGTGGCGTTATTTAGTTCACTTGGGTAAACAATATTGAAACGATATCACTCAATGATGTTTTCGAAATAATATACGATTTTTATTAACGAGTTTATACGAGATGTTTTACAAGGTGGTTTTCTAAAACAAAAAGCTTTTGGGTTAAGAATCATGGCTACGAAATTTTATACATTATAACCATCTTGATTTGAGTTGGTTAATCATGTTGCAATATTATACACTTTTAAAAACAAGGTTTTCGAGTTATTGCAATATAAGTAAACAAGCCATGATTCCGATACTCTTATAAAACCTATGTACTCGCCAACATTTCTTTGTTGACTTTGTTTTTACATATGTTTCAGGTGTTGTTGCTTGATTGAAGTTCTAGGATGCATGCGTCACATAGGATCTGGACGAGGCCTTAGTGACATAAAACAATGATAGTCGATATAAAACTTGTTTGTTTTGTGTTAAAACAATGTTAATGTTTAATATTATCAATAAAACGAAACACTTTTTGTATCCATGGTTATGAAACGATAATTCTGTTACAACACTCCCCGACGTTTCCGCCACGCTTTGTTGTTTTACGTGGTCGGGGTGTGACATGGCGCGAGGGGCACCACCCTACCATAGGGTAGCCCCGTGTCCTGGTAGCTTGGGTGAGTTGGTCGTTCGTTCAATTTCGTTTTACACGTAAAACTGTTTAGATAATACTAACGGGAAAATACCCCCCCCTGAGTTTTAGGGGCCCTGATCCTGTTCCGATTGTTCTGAAAAATTTAGGGTTTATGCAAGATTATTTGGGGGTCTTAATTAAGGTTTCCTATTGGACAAAATATAATAAGAAATAATAGTTTTGGTGAGAGTTGTTACATCCGCCCCACCTTAATAAAAATCTCGTCCTCGAGATTTACTGGAACAAATAGGGATACTTTCGTTTCATCTCCGATTCCAGCTCCCAAGTGTATTCAGGTCCTCTCCTTGAATCCCACTTGACTTTGACCAGCACTAGTTGTTTATGCTTGAGAAACTTGATCTTTCTATCTTCTATTTGTATTGGCTTCTCAACAAATTTTAACTTTTCATTTACCTCTATATCTTGAAGAGGTACTACCAAAGATTCGTCAGATAAACATTTCTTGAGGTTGGATACATGAAATACATCATGTACTCCAGCTAGTTCTTCTGGTAGTTGTAAGCGATAAGCAACTGGTCCTATACGTTGGATTACTGGAAATGGTCCTACGTACCTTGGACTTAGCTTTCCTTTCTTACCAAATCGAACTACTCCTTTCCAAGGAGAAACTTTCAACAGTACTCTGTCTCCAACTTGGAATTCTAACGGCTTGCGTCGATTGTCGGCATAACTCTTCTGGCGATCTCGAGCCGTCTTTAGTCTTTCCTTGATTTGAGTGATCTTGTCGGTAGTTTCTTGTACTATTTCGAGACCTGATAATTGACTTTCTCCTATTTCTGTCCAGCAGACTGGAGTTCTGCATTTACGTCCGTATAGTGCTTCGAACGTGGCAGCTTCAATACTTGCATGATAACTATTGTTATAGGAGAATTCAATTAAAGGCAGGTGGTCGTCCCAGTTTCCACCAAAATCTATTACACATGCTCTAAGAATGTCCTCCAGAGTTTGGATCGTCCTTTCAGTTTGTCCATCTGTTCTTGGAAACTTGTCCAGAAGTGGGAAGTGAAACGACTATCTCTATCCGATACGATGGAGAGTGGAACTCCATGTAAGGATACTACTTTGTCTACGTACAACTTTGCTAACCTTTCCATGCTAAAGGTTTCTTTCATGGGTAGAAAATGAGCCGACTTGGTTAATCGATCCACAATTACCCAAATCGCGTCATTGCCTTTTCTAGTTTTGGGCAACTTAGTAACAAAATCCATTGTTATGAGCTCCCATTTCCAAACAGGCATTTCTAATTGTTGTAGTAGTTCTGAAGGTTTCTGGTGTTCTGCCTTAACTTGTGAACACGTAAGACACTTAGAAACATATCTAGCTATGTCCTTTTTCATTCCTATCCACCAGAAATTATTCCTTAAATCTTGGTACATCTTATTGTTTCCCGGGTGTATGGTATACCTAGATTTAGGAGCTTCCTCTAGAATCTTATTTCTTAATTCTCCTTGTTTAGGTACCCAAATTCTTTTCATATGGAATCTCCAAATTCCATCATTTCCTTGCTCTAATTCTTTTATTCGTCCTTTCATTCCTTCAGCAGCGTCCTCGATTGTTGTTTCTTGAACATTCCTTAATTGTTCCATTAAGTCTAATTGTAAACTTAATCTAAGCGCACGAACTCGTCGTTGTTTTTCATGATACTTACGACTTAAGGCATCTGCAACTACGTTTGCTTTTCCTTCGTGATATTGAATATCACAGTCGTAGTCACTTAGGATTTCCATCCATCTTCTTTGCCTCATGTTTAATTCTTTTTGCCCAAATATATATCTTAAGCTCTTATGATCTGTATAGACAGTAAACTTACTTCCGTACAGATAATGTCTCCAAATTTTAAGGGCAAAAATTATGGCTCCTAATTCTAAGTCATGAGTTGTATAGTTTTCTTCATGCTTTTTCAATTGCCTTGATGCATACGCAATTACCTTTTTGCGTTGCATAAGCACACATCCTAATCCCAATTTTGAAGCATCACAGTATACTTCAAAATCTTCTGTTCCTTCCGGTAAAGCTAAGATTGGGGCATTCGTTAACTTATGCTTTAAAATCTTAAAGGCTTCTTCTTGCTTAGGTCCCCATTCAAACTTAACTGATTTACAGGTTAGCTTAGTTAATGGTACATCTATCTTAGAAAAATCCTTAATAAACCGTCTATAATATCCGGCTAAACCTATAAAACTTCTAATTTCCATTGCTGATTGTGGAACCTTCCATTTGGTGATTGCTTCTATCTTAGCAGGATCTACGTGAATACCTTCGTGATTCACCATGTGTCCTAAAAATTGCACTTCTTGCAGCCAAAATTCACATTTCGAGAATTTGGCATAAAGTTTTTCCTTTCTTAACAAAGTTAAGAGTGCATGCAAGTGTTGACAATGCTCCTCCTGACTTTTGGAATAAATAAGTATATTGTCGATGAAGACAATTACAAATTTATCCAAATATGGTTTACAGATCCGATTCATCATGTCCATGAATGCCGCAGGTGCATTCGTTAGTCCGAAGGGCATGACTGTAAACTCGTAATGAGCATACCTAGTTCTGAAAGCAGTTTTAGGTATGTCTTCTTCTTCTACCTTCAATTGATGATATCCAGAGCGTAAATCTATCTTAGAAAAATATCTAGCTCCTTGAAGTTGATCAAAAAGATCATCAATCCTAGGTAATGGGTATCGATTCTTAATGGTAACCTTATTTAATTCCCTATAATCTATACACATTCACATCGAACCGTCCTTTTTCTTTACGAACAACACTGGTGCTCCCCAAGGGGATGAACTAGGTTGTATGAATCCTTTACTTAGCAATTCATCTAACCGCTTTTTCAATTCTAACATTTCAGTGGGTGCTAACCGATAAGGTGATTTGGCTATTGGTGTAGTTCCAGGAATTAGATGAATCCTAAATTCTACTTCCCTGTCGGGTGGTAATCCAGGTAGTTCTTCTGGGAATACCTCTGGGTATTCTGATACTACTGTAATTTCCTTAAGTTCCTTACTCTTAGTCATGGTCGCAAAAGTCGCTAGGCGCTTCCTAGTCGGAGTCGGGTGTACTCGGGAAGTACTCGGCCTAGGCGGAGAGTACTCGGGGAGTAATTGGCCTAGAGGAAGAGTACTCGCGCCTCGGCGACCTACCTTGTAGCGAGTACTCGGGGAGTACTCGGCCTCCGAGACCTTGTTTTACAACCATGCTCTTAGTGTTAATGATTACTGAAATCATATACACTATTCCTTGCTTTCGTTCATAACTAGCAACTTTCATTACTGAAATGAACTTCATGGGTTTTCGCGGCTTATCTCCTGTAACCATGATTACTTCTTCAGTGGGTGCACGAATTTCTATGGAGTTCTTATCACATAGGATTCGAGCATGATTGGCTACTAACCAATCCATTCCTAATACCACATCGAATCCGGCTAAATTCATAGGTAACAGGTTTGCAGAGAATTTATGACCTGAAAGTTCTATATTTCCTTATCGTAAAACCTTATTTATTTTAACAGAATTTCCATCTGCTGTTTCGACTGTAAAAATCTGCCTAAGGTTTGTTAAGGGTAAGTTAAGAGCTTCACAGAATGAAGTATTTATAAAACTTTGGTTTGCACCAGAGTCAAATAATACTTTTGCATAAACATTGTGAACTAGGAACGTACCAGCTATTACATCAGGAATTAGTTCGGCTTCCTGCGTAGTTAACTGGAAGGCTCTTACATTCTTCTTTGTAGCTCCTTCTGCAGTTTTGGCTTTGTTATCAATTGGTTTGACCAGTTTTGGGCAGTCTGGCCTAAAATGTCCAGCTTCTCCACAATTGTAGCAGATTGTGGATTTCTTCCTCCTGCAATCTTCTTCTTGATGCCCTGGAATTTTGTAGAAATTGCAATACCCTTTGCATCTTCCCAAATGTTTTCTTTTGCAGGTATTGCAAAATGGAGCAGTGGAAGATTGCCCAGCTCCTTTTCTCTTGAAATTAGCACTATTACCCATACGGAATCCGTGGGTAATCTTTTGAGCTACTTCCTTCTTTCGGTTTTCTTCTCTTATGCGTACCAGCTCGTCAGTTAGGGTGTTAGCTAATTCCACAGCATCGTCAATAGTGCGAGGTCTCGCAGCTTTAACGATATTACGGATTTCGCCAATCAATCCCCAAATATAGCGGGAAATAAGCACCGGTTCTGGCAAAGCCAGGGTTGGTACCACTCTCGCATATTCGAAGAATGTCGAAGTATACCCTCGACAATCTACACCCATCATCC